>JZSA01005725.1:0-19637 GCA_000956155.1 Cotesia vestalis | reverse complement strand
ATATAAGCTCATCCCGATGTTACACTTATCAAGAGCTGTCATTTGACTACCCATATGCATTTTCATATATTTTTTATATATATATATATTTATAATATATATAAATATATGAAAAATTGATGTGGGTACTCAAATAAAAGCTCTTGATGAGTGTAACATCGGAGTAAATTAAATTGATCTAAATAAATAAAATCAAACATAACTTGTGCAATTAAATAGTTGTTACGTTATAAAGTTATTCGTTAACGCGTTACATAAAAAAAAAAATTTAATGAGAAACTCACTCCAAACATTGCCCTGAGATCAGGGTCTCTGAAACGAAAAGGTATGTTGCTGACGTGAAGTCGCTTTGGCTGACCCTTGAGGTCAGTTCCTTGTGTCGCTGTCGCCGGTGTCGTCGCTCCCGACGTAACGGGCACCATGCTGTTACTCTCAACTCCACCCTCAGGACTTGCTTCAGTCCCACCTGAGGTTGGTGCTGGTTGCTGACCTCCGCTGTTCGCTGCTGCTACTGCTGCGGCTTGCACCGCTGCTGCTTGCACTGCTGCTTGAAATACCTCTGACTGTTTGACAGAAATAAAAAATTCAAAGAAAACTATTAACAATACCAATTAATTTAAAATTTAAATGTCATCATAGATTTATTAATTAATTTATTATTATTAGAATCGATAGTTGGGAATTTTTTTTTAATTAGAGTAAAATTTAATTGGATGGGTTATAGTTAACTTTCAGATAAAGTTTTAATATTTCAATTTAAATTGAATATTATTCAATATTTTATGTAAGAAAAATTAAATAATAAAAATTATTATAGTTAACTTGAAATTTTATTGCAAGCAAAGTAATTTTTTAAAAAAGTTAAAAACTCAGAAATTTATATTATAAAAGTTTATACAATAAAAAACTCATTTTAAAAGTTTACTCAGTATAAATAATAACTAATAATAAATTGATTAAAAAATTTTAATAAGTAACTGAAAAAATAATGCAGATATGTTGATTTAGACAACATAGAGTACAGTACAAACAGATCATTGGAATTTGTTAATAATAATATTTTTAGTAATATAATAATATATGTAAATGAAATAAGTAATTAATTAATTTAGAGGCGAAATTTGATTGTTCGATTTGATGCAAATAGATGGATTTAATAATTGATAATACAAAATCTATGCAGATGAAATTCAATAAATTCTCGCGTGAATTGCGGAATGGAAATAATTAAATTGTTTGGATAATAATGAATTGCTTGGAATTCTCTTTATATTTACTGAATGAAACGGACAGATAAATCGAAGTGGTGATGATCGAGCTCACTAGGTAATAAAGTAAATAGTTCTTTGATATTAGATGCAATATACCAGAAGAAGGTGTAGGTCGAGGTGAGCGCATACTGTTTGATATTCTAACACAGTTGTCTCGTTTCCTATCATCTCTAAGTAGAAATGGGTGCCTTTACGAGCTGAGAATACTCAGGACATTGAAGCTTAGCCAACCAAGAAGCTTGCGAACATCCCAGAACTATCGCTTTACGTATTCAACTCATCCTCCCATTCACGATCTTACGATGTTATATATGTCTTGCTTGCTATTCTCTTTTCTTTTCTCTCAACTCTATTCTACTCTACGCTTTACTTTACTTTCATGGAAACTCATGTAAATCGGGAATAACTAATTGAGACAAAAAAAAAATTTTTAAGTTCTCTGTTGTCGTGTAGAACACGGTGAAAAAGGTCAGAAAAGTTTATATACATACACAGAAAGAAATTTTTTCTTTTTCTTCTTCAGCTAAATCCTTAAGAAGTCTTGGAAAATTTTTCTAGACGCAAAAAAGTTTTGAGAAAGAAAAAATATATGTTCCAGCTGGAGATTGAACGAGGAAAAAAAAAGTTTCGGCACGGATTATCAGACGTAGGGAAAAAGAAACAAAATAAATTAGAGAATCACGAAGCAAATGTTTGAGAATTATTAGAGGTAGGTAATTCAACCCCAAATTTTCATGAAACCCAAAGTTCGCTTGGTGAGAATATTTCACAAAGTTCACGTACTCTGCCCTCGACATGGCAATTAGAGGATAAATGAAATTATTCCATGTGGAATCATAATTCTTGTGAAGTAAGGAGTTTAATAGAGGTTGAAACTTTAAATAAATGGGTTTGAAACTGCTTTACAGTATATATTTCAAACGAGATATCAAATCTTTATTTTGTCAAAATTTTTTTTACTATGATGAAAATTAATAAAGTATTTTTGGAAAATATTACTCGCCACATAAGCTTAATTTATGTCAATTTGATAAATTTTACGTTAATAGTTTGTGTCTAGCGTTAAAGTTAGAGGAAAACACTTACTTTTTATGATACCATATATTAAACCTATGAAACTATTATACTAACAGCTTTCTGTTCGTATGTTGCAACGAAAAAAAAACCTAATATTGTCAAAAGTTATTGGAGAGAGAAAAAATATACGCAAACATAATAAATCTCTGAAATATTTTTTGCTTTAATTGTTAACCTTTTTATTTTATTTTTGATAAAATGAATATGTAAAGTGTACTTTGGTTTTTTTAAAATTCGCATTCACTCGGTTATTCTCCCAACACATAATAGAGCATAAAATACTTATAAATTTCTGCATAAATGACTAAAAAACATAAAACGAAGCTTAATAATAATTTAGTAGCAAAAAAAATTTTAATAATAGTTGTTCAATCTTAAACTTAATTACTGCTTTAGTTGATCTTCCGTGAGAGTATCAAAAAATTTTTATTTAATATTTCTTATAAAATAATAACCGTAAAGCAAAAACTAAAAGAACAGTAATGGAAGAAGAGATAAAACAGCGTGAATAAGATTTAAGATGAAGGGAAATTTGATTGTAGGGTACAATATTTATCAGAGACCTGGTTTTTCTTGAATTCGCCTTTCTATATGATATATACACGCTCTTTGTAATATTTTGTTCTTTGTTCGAGTTGAATTTTTTGTTCATCCCTCTTTTCATGTCATGCCGGTTGTCTCGGGGCGGACAACAACACGGTGAGTGTTTCTACGGTGTTACGTGGCTGGAATGAGTACCGTGAGAACGTTTCTAGGAGAGTACGTGCACTTTTTTTTTTTTCTCTCTTATCGAGAGGAAAGGAAATGGGTTCGTTTGTGGTTCCTTCAGTGTACACTTCCAACACGTTCAAACACACCCGAAGTAATTCGAAAAATAAACTAAAAAACTCCTCGACAATTCTCTGATAAATTTAACTCTTATTTTCTCTTATTTTCAAATAAAATCCGATTGCTCGAGTTAACCCACGAATTGAAAATTTAAGATTAACTCGCTGCTTCTAAAAAGTATCAATATACTTGCCACACCCAGTCTTCTTATGAATATCAGAAAATTTTCCCTTCATTTCTTCTCTTGCTACTAACCTACTCATTCTGTGAAAAATTTATTTAGCTCGCATTGGAACCGACTGAATTAGGATACAATATTCATAGTTCGGGTTTTTATTGGATATAAGCTCGAGGGATGAAAGCCAATTTTGGATTCAATATTTACGATGGAAATTTGAATTTTTTTAAATATTTTTTTTGCTCATTCAAGAGTTGTAACTTTTTTAGAAAAATTATCAATTTTTATTTTTAAATTTTAACACTAAAAATTAGATTAAAAAAAAAAAAATCTTACAATTGCCTGTTGATCAACCCCATTTGGAGGAGGTGGTGGACTAAAACTAGTTGCAGCCGGTGCACCAGGCGCAGTTTGATGTTGCGTCCCTTGTGTGGTTTGTATTTGTGGCCCTCCAGGGGTTGCTTGCTGCTGAGATCCGGTATTTTCCTCTTTTACCGGTACTGGAGGAGGTGGTTTTACTTCTCCAGCAGCTCCCGCGGCCCCCACGACCCCAGTTACTCCGTTAACCGGAGGTGGAAATACACCCCCACCGTAAGGCGCAGCCATTCCTGTCTGCACCACGTGCTGTAAAAATAATAAAAACATCCAAATTAATATTTGTTTGATACTTTTTCATCTGATTTTACTTTGTATTACGTATAACTAATGTGAAATAAAAGGTTCAAATTGAGCAGCATCTGTAGAAGACATTTGCAGGGTCTGAATAAAACATAAAAAGAAAAATTTTCTAAAGTGCTAGAGGCTTTCGATATTGTAGCCCTCCGAGTTACAAGATATTTTTTATTTTTTTTATTTCAAGAATTCCGATAGGCTGGAAAATATAATGGCTCGACGTAACACAGAAGTCAGAGCTGCCAATTCTCAATGGAAAAATTAAATTTGCTTGAGGCGATGAAAGTAGAACATTTGGCAATACGCCACTGAAAACCTAAGGCTATATAAAGAGAAAGAGGAAATGAAGTGGTGGTATATATTATATAGTATATAATATATATATATATAGTTGTGTTTGGACTCATTTGAAAATTCAAATGTAAAACAGGATGCGAGGAGGGCGAAACACTGGAATCATAACGAATATCCTTGGCTTTCTCTAATCTACACCCTTGCTTCTCGGGTACATTCTAAATCGGTCTTTCGATAAGCTGCGACATGCTGCCTGGCTGTCAGAGACCCCCGGGGCTTTAGAGCTTTCTCTTTACTCTTCTCTTCCTCTACTCTCTTCACCCATACTCACGCTTCCGGGTTACTATCAACCCTCGAGCTAAACACTACAAAGTGGATAATAACCAAGGATAATTATCGAACTGAGCCAATGCTTCCAGCTGCTGCCACTATTCCGCTTTTATACAATACCATTTTATATATTTTTAATTATTCTTACACAATATTCCTTTTTTTGGGGCAATTAAATTTAACTGCTCAATTTAAGTTACTTGTTTTTATTGATAAATGAAATTTCATCTGGAAATTTTCTATAGTTTCATATTTTATCGGGGTATTAATTTCCGGTATAAGCAAGTGCGCCAATACAGGGATGCTGAAAGCTTCATCCAATTATTTCATTTATATTATTAAGAGAATAAGAAAAATTTTGTTTCCAGGATAGTCAAATGATAAAATCTGTATCTTGTGAACTATTGACATTTTTTAAGATATAAGCTCATCCCGACATTACACTCATCGAAACCTTTCATTTGAGTACCCACATCAATTTTTCATATATTTATATATATTATATATATGTATATATGAAAAATATATAAAAAATTGATGTGGGTACTCAAATGAAAGCTCTTGATGATTGTAACATCGAGATGAGCTTATATTTTTATAAATGTCAATAGTTAAAAAAATACAGTACCCTCAAGGAAAAATATCTTATAATTATTAATTATTATTCTAGAAAACATTTGAAGAAATTTATAGAGGATAAAAAAATGTTTGTTTGATGAAAATTTTGAAGGAAAAATAATGTTGTATACTCAACGCAAGTTGAATAAACTATTTAATGTGTAATGTAAAAGAAATATTTGAGTTTTGCTTGAAAATCCTTTTTTAAAAGGTCTGAAGTATGCTTTAAAATGGAAATGAAATCCAAGTTGAGCAAGTAAAAGAAAGGGAGGGTTCTGTAAAGGAGTTTTGTGAAACGATCAAGACGAAGACGCTGTAAAGGAAGAAAATAAAAAACGTGTGTGACATTTGATAGGGAGAAAAATACAGGTTATAAAAATTCAAACGGAAACTTAAGTCTCTCAGGAGAAGTTTAATATTTAAAGAAAAGAAATAAATAGATTTTTATTTTCTCTTTAATGTCTTCTGGTCTTAAGGGATGAAAGTAGGTAAAAGACTCAACCAAACTATTTAAACTTTTATAAACATATAATTAGTTTTGGAATAAAAATTATTTATACCTGAGTATCATAGCGTTTTATCCGGAATTTAACTTGTGCCCTTTAATAAATATAAAACCAGTAATCAAAGATTTAATTTATAAAAAAAAAAAAAAAAAAAAAGGTATGGAAAAACGAGAAGAGAGAAAGAAAAATGATGGACGTATTTCAAATATACGAAGCGTAAAAAAAGTGAAAAATAAAATTTTTTTTTTTCATGTTAAATAAACTGACGGAATTTAAAATACTCTTTTCATATTTGTTTATAAAATGCAGAAGCAATCCAATTTTGGCAACTTATATTTAAAAAAATGATTGACTTGGAAAAATAAAACCTTGTCAGTAAACAGCAATATGAATTTGATATCAATTTCAGACGGGATTAAAACGAAAAAACACACACAAACATCAAAATTTTCAACTTTTAATTGGATACTAATTGGCAACAAGATCTATAATATTTTTGGGGGAAATCACCGAAAGTTAATTTTTACCTAAAATTATTTTTTTTTGTAGTTTCTCAGAGCTTGCGATACTAATCTAAAAAACTGTAATAAAGTGTCTTTAAAACTCTGTTACAAATTTTCTTTCCGAAGGTTAAAGAACAAACATTATTTACAATTTTTCACGAAACTAAATCCATTGAAGAATATACGAAGCTAGTATGTCTATTAAAGGACTAATGACACGTCGAAGAGATGTAAGAAAAGATTCTAACAGAAATAAAAGTATTTTTGTTTTAGAACTATCATTTGTAGCATAGTTTACTTGATATCTATTATGAACCATAAAATACATAGTTATAATCCAGTAATAGTACATAACATTAAGCGAGGAATGTAGAACATTCCAACTCGCGTGTAAAATAGCAACGCGGATTGAGATATCTCACCTTGCTTCGTGATTTGAATATTATTTTTCACAGTATCTGCAACCGAAATTTAGAATTTTGTGATATGATTTTTTTTTTTTATTATAAAATAGTAAGGGTTCAAACTTACGGTGAAGATATAATAAAAAAGTAATATTTAATAAAATAATTTTCTTTTGGTATTTTTTGTTCAATAATTACGAGATGGCTTATGAAAGTTAACAATCAATGAACTTATTGCTTGGATATAAAATAAAAAAAATGTAAAATAAAGTGGACGAAAGTTTGTTCTTTGAAAGTTCAACACTTAATAAACCAGCAAAGAAATTTCTTTCAATGTAATAGACTACTTGAGTTTCACTCTGTCTGTAATGCTTTCACGACTTGTTTTTGGCTTTCAGTCTTTTTCCACCCCCGTAAAAAAAGGGTAACCATACTAAAAGCAAGTGAGATTGAATGTGAAGAGTCGAGGCTTCTTTGCAAGTAAAACCTTTGGTGTGAAAACCACTTTCACCCTTCTTCATCTTTTCCTTCTTCTTTTTTTATTTCTACCTTTTTCTCTATTTTTCTTCAACCTTCTTTTTCGTTCCATCAACATCAGCATCAGCATCAGCATCATCAACTTTTTTTCCGTCTTCTATTTCTTTATTTTCATTATCCCTGATGCTGCGGTAGCCGGAAGACATTACCACCGTCGCGTTTAACGAAGCGCAAAGTACAAAATTTAAACGTGTAATTGCACTAAAAAATTACGTTAATGACTGACTTAATGAGGTAGTCGACAATTTAAGAGATGAAGAAAAAATGAATAAAATTCAAGTCTCTAAATGGTAGAGAAATAAAATTATAAAACTAAAATGAATAATTGATTTCTGTATTTACATTTTAAATTTGCCAATTCTTGATCTTGAAATATTTTATTAAAATAAATTTGAAGAATCTTGTAGCACAGTGAATCATCGATTGTTGGGGCCACTTTTAAGTGATCAGCAAATCAGAGATAAAAAAAATTTAACAATTGCCGACAGCTCAAGGGGTGCTTTTCTAGTGTCAAGAGAAAATTCAGACTAGAAAAGAGGCTTGTAAGAGTGAGAAGAAAGCTTTAAAGTCGCGTTAATTAAGTCGTCACCTCTTTATACGAGCTCCTAGAGAGTCTCGCGTGCCCGTTAATGATCCTAAGGAGTTCTTCAATAGACTGCTTTTATTTTTCTTTCGTTATTCACACTACTTCTTTGTGTCTTACTTTTCATCCCCTCATCATTATTCATATATAATTCTTTAATTCAATTTATTAAACACACGACATTTAACAACATCAAATAAATTATTGTTGCAAGTGATTAAGTTACAACATTTATATTTTTGAGCTCGTAAATCTGAGGATAAAAATTACCAAACAAATTCAACAAAGTAAATTTTTATTTTCCAATAAAAGTCTACTCTATTAGCTTTTTTTCAATTGTACAAACTAATTAATATTCTCGATGTAGCTACTTAATAATGCAATAAAGTTTTGCTGAATATTTGATGAACAATAAATCTACTTTTATAATTACATTGCAGACTATTGATTGGTAAGCGAGGTAAAAAAAAATTTCAAGTGCTAGTTGAATAAAATTTCCAATATTGGGTTCACTTAAATTAAAATATACCTAAAGGCAAACAGAGTTTTATAATGTGAATTAAAATCAATTGAATCAAAAAAAAAAATTTCTGAATTCAGTTGCTGGAATTTTTAATGTAAATATATAATAAAATTCGTCTGAAAATTGACATAATTGAAGATAATATTGAAATTACGAAACAAGATTATTAAAGCTTAAGTATAATAATGTTATAATAAATTCACTGATAGCATGACACATCAATTTAGACGATTGATTCGATAAAAGTTATTTTACTCACGGTTGGTATAATACAACTAGGTTAGAGATAGAGTTTAAATTCTCGCGGGTAGGTTCCGAAATTGCCCGAGGATGAAATTCTCGAGGCGGCAGAAAATCAAATTAACGGCGTCTACGTTCAGTTGGTATAAACTACGGAGCTTTATATGTGAACCTGTGTCTTTGCAACCTAACAACTCTTATCATTATTATTATTATTATTATTATTATTATTATTATTATTATTATTATTGTATATATCTCTCATAGCATCCCACTCTTTGAATTTAGTACCCGCGTACTCTTATACGTGCTCTCGTTACCACCTCTAGCTAAATATAATACCTTAATTCGTATTAATGGATGGCCCAACGCCTGAGCAAGTCTTATTACTCCATACATTCACACACCTGTATGTCTATCTCGAAATTTCAAACTATTTCTACCCTTCTACTGTGGAAATTCAACTGTTGGTAGAAACTTCTCCTACTTCATCAACCAGCATCCACTTTGAAGCAAGCCAGACTGACGAGTTTCACAATCCACCTGCGCAAGACATTGTTTAACTAATTAAAGAGCTCTTAACAACTGGGCAAGAGTTGCCGTACTCTTGCAATAACTACAATCGATACTTTTATAAGCCACCACTACACTACCACTATTACAGCCATTACCACCACCATTCTCTTCTCGAACTCCAATCTCATCAAGGGAGAATTAATTAAACTGTCGTAATTGAAACTAGATAAAATATTTAACAGCCAATACACTGTATATCTATATCTACACGAACTTTTAAACAAAATCAAACATTCGATGACTTTTTAAGTAAACATTTTCAAAAAATAATTTTAATTAATTAGCAACTGAAAAGTTTTTTAAATAAAAACTTGCATATAAATAAATAAAATTTTGTTTAATTAAATAATGACTTTTGTTTAATTGCACTGTACTTTTTTAACTATTGACATTTTTTAAAATATAAGCTCACCCCGATGTTACACTCATCAAGAGCTTTCATTTGAGTACCCACATCAATATATAATATATATAAAATATATAAATATATGAAAAATTGATGTGGGTACTTAAATGAAAGGTCTTGATGAGTATAATATCGGGATGAGCTTATATCTTTAAAAATATCAATAGTTCACAAGATACTAGGTATTTTCTTAATAATATAGATTAATAACGACAAGGTCGATATTAATATTAGCAACTAAAGTTAAAAAAAAAAAAAAATAAGCTCATTTTTTTCATTTATAAACAGTTATAGAGACAAAAACTAAAAGGGGGTCGTTGGATTATTGAGCTGGATTTTAATATCAACAAAGCCCTCGAGCATAAAACATAGACTACTCTCTTATCTGTATTTATAGTAAAAGAAGGAAGAGTTTTTCTTTCGTTCAATATTCTATTCAATTTAGTTACTCTTACGGTAGCTTCGTAACAATAGCTTCGATTATTTACCCATCAAATCATTTCAAGCTGCTTCATCTTTCTCAACGTCGCTATTCTATTGTTTTATTCAGAACAATGCCAACAATGAGACACTGCGTTAATCACCTATGTATTTGCTGTCGGCTATACAAGATATCTCGGGAGATTAAATTTTAATAGATTAATTAATGCACTTTCTTCTTTGCTTATCTCATTAATACTGACGTTGAATTAACAACTTGAGTACCGAAATATTCAATACAATATATTTTGTCAATAGTCTCAAGTGTTTTATTGTTTGTAAGATATTTATTATTTAAATAAAATTGAGGTATAAAATACAGCAATTTTTTTTTTTTAATTAATTTCAATATTTTTTTTTGGAAAATACTTCTCCAATTCTCACCGGAGCGTCTCTAGATTTTTTTTTTTTTAAAAAAATTATCATGGAATAAACAAATAAGAATACATTGTCTGAAAACAATAAAGTGCTTCGTTTAATTCGTGAAATTATTAAATGGAAAACTTTCTGCTCTTTATTCCAAAGTTTTAATTTCCTGATTCAAGAGTTAATTAATTGAATTTTTTTAACAAAAGTGAAATTAAAAAAAAAAAAAATTTTTTCTTGACTCAAGCAATTAATATTTTTTTGGTAAACAGAAGAGTAAAACCAAAAAAAATTTATTTACTATAAATTATATTAAATTTAATAAGACAATTAAAGTAACATACGTTCATTATATTAATTAAATTACAGAAAGTTTGTCGAGCACGTTTCCGATTCGTGTGAGTAAATTTGAAGTAAGATTTAGGATTGAGATAACGCAGTAATGAGTCGTCTCTGAGCTCGTCTTTAATTCCCTCGTAAGCGTAAAGTCTGTCGTCTCATGGGACTCACCAGACTGCACAAAACTTGCTCTTGCTCTGCCCATTCTGCTCTTGTTCTGTATACTTATATAGAAGTAATACACTAGCATCCTCCCCGAGGCAATCCAGGCCTCTCTATCATCCCGACAATTAGCTATTTACGACAGCTCCCGGAACGGTGGTTAAGAAAACGCAACTTTACGGACAAGGGGTTGGTTTGTTACTTTATAAAGTCTTCTGCAGTCGCATCCGTAGTCTAAAAAAAAAAATCTAACCGATTCAAGGGTTTTTAGGATTGAAAAAATAAGTTGGAGTTTTTCAGAGTTCGAACAAAAAACTTTTTTATCCTTTGAATATTTTATTTTATTTTGTTTATTAATTTTTTCGCCCATTCTATAGACACTCTTTACTCCATTTTTTATCTTTGTGTAAGTTTTAATATTATTTTTTATATTATCCAAGGATAATGAGAAAAGTTGGGTGGATTTTCGTTCAGCTATTTGAGACGAGGAAATCTGTGAATATTTAATAGAGAAAATAAATGTGGGAGGGTTTTATCTTGCCACAAAGTACAGCGAAAACTAAAATTATAATATGTATCGATTACACTAAAAGCAGGTATTTCAATCTTGTTTAGATTTCAATTTTTATCCAAACATTTTTAGCAAATTAGTATTTTTATATAAACACAAGCATTATGGAAAATTTGTTGAAATATATACATTATCTTAATAAAAGTTATAATAATTGGAATAGAAAAAGGTTGGGTATTTACAAATGCTTGGCGAAGTGTCGTCGTCCTCGCGTGCCGCACGATACATAATAATAAAAAATAAACATAAATATGTAATAATAAAAAAGAGTTTTGTTTGGAAAATTTAAATCTATGTATACATGTTATTTCTCTTTCCGTGTACACTAAGATCTTAGACCATTGTTTTTTCAGTACCTGTGGTGGTTAACCCTGTACTGTGGTCTATCTGTGTACCAGCTAGTAAGTGGTACAACTGTGAAAAACTCCACGGCAAATCGACCACGATTAATTCTTAACGTGATAAAAATACTAAAACACACACTTGACATGATTACGTTTATTTTTTTATCATTCATTTAAATTCACGGGTGATCACTTAATTTTTTAAAAGTTTTAAAATTTATATTTAATGTATTATCTAATAAAAATTTAATTTTATTATTTTAAATGATCTTTGAGAGCTTTTGGCTGCATATTAAATATTTTTTTTTTTTCTTCAATATTTTGCTGTAGATTAATTTCTTTTTATGAATAATTTTTAACAAATAAATTATTGTAAAAAAAAATTGACATGAAGAAATTTTAAAAAATTAAAAAATGCAATTTTTTTTGAACAAATTTGGCTGTAAAAAAAATTAAAAACTAGTCTAATAAATTTAAAAAAGGTCCCTGATCACGCAATGCCGATAAATAAAACATTTATTCTATTTTATTAATGTCCAGGGATGTTTCTAATTGAGATTTCTGTTTTTAATAATTTATCTTAATAAAGCGTAAAGTGAAAATAATAACTTTTGCATTAAATATTTGATAATAAAAGCAAAAAATTTTGCCTTTTTAATTATAGAGTATATTAATCGTTTTTTGATAAAAGATACAAATGCATGCCAATATAATTTAATGGATATTCCAACAGAAATGCATTAAACGAAATAAACAGGAATAATTGTAAGTATATTGTTACTCGTTTTGTTCAAAAAGCATCGCCCGAAGCATTCTACGGATCTATGTATACATATGAATGTGTATTATATAAATATAAAATATAGCACAAAATAGCGTAGAACAGAGGAAAACGTAGAGTATATATGGTGTACACTGAGTTTATACGTAGGTCATGCCCCATGAGAATAAAGCGAAGAGAGGGTGCACATAATGCGTCGCTAACCGGTCCCTCTTTGTGTCTGTGCAAAGGGTGACTCATCGAGATTCGCAGACTGGACCAGAATGTAACAGTTGAGCGGTTCAGTGCGTTCTAATTACTGCAAAACGACTAAATGGAAGGAAAAAACTAAAATAATAGTTTAAAAGAAAATCACTTCCTTTGTCCTGCTTTTTTCTAGTGTCGCATTATATTCTTGAAAAACATAATGCGAGAAAGGTAATCTTTTTTTTGCATAATATTTTTTAATTATTTAATTTTTTTTTTTAGAAAAATCAAAGAATCAAAATTTAAAAAATTTATTGACTTTCTACTGATAAGATATTGTTTTTAGTTCGATTTTGAAAAATCTTAAAAATAAAATTTTTAACACAATATTTATCTAAAATAATTCTTTAATAATAATAAAAATAATTTTTAACCCCAAAAAAAAAAATTTTTTTTTTTTCAATTTTTCTTATCAGATTTACAAAATTTGAATTTTAACACTTTTGGAGTGTCAAATTATTATCAAAAACAAGGTGATTTTCGGTTGATTGAAAGCTAAACAATAAATATTTTTGAAAAAGACAGTAGCGTATTTGGTTGTTTAGGGACTTGTTTTACACTTGGGTTAGTACAATATCAAAGCGAAACGAAGGGATCGCCTTGGGGTACGTAAGAGGGAATATTTTGGCATGATGCCATCTACTCTGGTACACAAAGAGCCAGGCGCAGAGTAGAATAGCAGCATACCCGACAAGTAAAGTTTAAACTCTCGTTTCTTTTACTATCAAAAGCATTACCATATTATCATTTTAAATTGAAGATTCTAATATAAATAAATAAAATCTTTTAAAATAATATTGTTCTGTTAATTTATCTCAATCTGGTATTTTAAGACGCGTAATTACCAGGAAACTATTGAGTTAAGTATGTGTGTGGGAGGCTGAACATAAACTCCAGTAGCCCGTGAATCAACATGATGGCGGCGTGTATGTAACATGGTTAATGTTGATGTATTATATTGAAGTATGAGTTGAACGATGCGTACCGTAACGTCACTTCCGGCCAATCAAAAACCATCAACGCCATCATCCAGTAGTTATGCCAGCAATATGGCCTACGGTGAGCGATCGTATTCTGGTACCGAGGTTCACTGTTCACTCTATAATACCAACAGCCCAGTACAGACAAAATGCTGCTAGTTACAATTTATAATAATATCTACATATATCTATATAAAATGCTCCATGTGAAATGTTGGCTTGATTGAATGAAATTCTTCATTCGTTCACATGGAAAATGATACACTCTTCCCGCTATTAAGCTCTGGCGTTACAATTCTCTTTGATATTTTAATTCTCCAATTATATGTAGACTATATTATTCACTTAATTAATTATGATATAGTTTTATTCAATCATTATCACGCAACTGAAATTTTATATAACTGACACTCAATTTAATAAATATCTAATATTTATTTTTAAAAAATAACTCAATGTAAGTAGAATAAAAAAAGTGCTTGTCTAACCAAAATAGTTGAGGAATTTGACGCTCGTGAAAAATTTCAATTGACTCAGAATTTCTTTCATTTTTTTTTGTCATACAATTTTAATGCTATATTCTTGTCAAATTACTCTTTGAAAAATCTTGTTTGTTAAGCTAGATGCATGTAACAAAAAAAAATTAATTAAATGATTTTTTTTTTTAATTAAAAATTTCATTTTTTAGAAATTCTGTAAATAGTAAAAAAAATTATAAATGTTTTTTTTTTTTTTTTGAAATTTTGACATAAAGCTGATATATCATGCTAAATTAGAGTAACAGAGAATGATATAAATGGGTAAGTGTAAGAGCCAGTAACAGTGTTGTGAGATAGCAGATAGATATACAAAGACAGGGAGAGATGTTGTGTGGAACTACACGACAGAGTCGTTACACCCAATTAGCTTCGTTAGCGGCCTCAAGGAACTTCCACGCGCTATTCCAACAACGCGTCAAGCGTGAAACCAAACTATTGCTACTCAAAATTAATAGACTCAAAGACATATATTGTTATTAATTCTTGACTAATATAATGAAAAAAGAATTATGAAAGCTGACAAAATTTGTTTCTCGAAAAGTTTTAAGTAAAGAAAGTGACAATGAAAAATCGTAGTTTGACAACACGTGAACGTAAACGACTGTTTATTATGCCAGACGTGTAGCTTGGACAACTGATCGGCTTCCGGTGTGTAGCAAAATGAGTCAATGTGCGAAACACGTAGCAAACTCTGGATGCTTCTATCGGCATGAGGACTAGAGCTAGATAATGTGACAAAGGTCAAATCGATGATCAATGCTCGCTGTTTCGATAGTATTCTTGTGTGTATCTCGATTATCTAGAGCCAGTTGACTATTTCCGGAAAACTCTATCCTCAGAGAACTAAAACTAAACTCGAGATTTTACTTTACATGCAAATATAGACACGCAAATACGTAGATGTTTGCTTCTGTACTCGGTACGTACATTATGTGTACACAAAATGTAAAGTGAGTTGATTGTTTATCCAAGTGGGTTGTATCCCTGCGGATGTCGATTCGTACCCCGTGATGACCCAATTCGTTCTATTAAATAATCGATAGCTATTTTTGATATGGTCTACGTACAATCAACTTGTCCAACAACCTATCTATTATTCATTAAAGCTAATTAAAATTTTTTATTTTTAGGTAACCATCATTGCACATTATCTTCTCAAATAGTTGATCAAATATGTCAAATTGAAGTATTTTATCCCAGTGTCAAAGAATTTGATTGAAAATTTATCAAAAATTCCATAAATAAAAAAGAAAAGAATGACAGTTTGATAAACGTCAATCGAAATTGATCTATTTAATACGATTACAGTTTTATTGCATTTGAATCAATTATCGGAGGAATGATTTTTACAAAAATACATTGACTGTAGCCGAATTTAAAAATAAAATTTTTTAAATTAAGGTAAAAATTTTAGCTAAATAGTAATCAAGAAAATTTATATAAATCTAATTACATATTCAACTGTAATTATTCCAGTGCTGAAAAGATAAATTTAAACATTGTCACCAATTATTAACTAAATAATTAATCAAATGACAAGCTAATAAAATTTATTATTGATTAACTCACCAATAAAAATTTTTATTTCAAATAATCATCTATATTTATACATTTAGTTGGGTGAATCTTTAATTAAATCTCTTTGATAGTAAATATATCTATGAAAATCGAATTTGACAGATAAAATTATTCGGATATTTTTGTATAGTGTCCTTTGATAAATTGATTGTTTTTAATTTAATTTAAAAAAATATCATATCCATAATATTTAACAATTATTTCCTACATCCTGTATTCGTTTCAAGTTCATATTAATCTATAAGAATAAATAAAGAGTTCCAGAAGGAGTATTTTCAGGAGGTTCTTCCTCTAGATTACTGTTTCATATGAACCCAAGAGTGAGTAGAGGAAGCTCAGATGCATAACGAATGTTTTTCAGGGTCTCTCTCTGGCTTAAAAACTTTTTAGAGTATCTCACTCTGGCATTACTATCAGCTGCGTCCGCGATTTCTACGTCTAGTCTCAGCATCGGTAAACGAGTACCGTAGATCGTCTGAATAATTCATTGAAGTTACGAATACCTTCCGATCGCATCTCGAATTCTTGGAGGCTTATCTTACTAACACAGACACTCTTAGACTCGCACTATATATAATATAATATAACTTGCTTGCCAGCCAGCTTCCTTTCTCTTTTCCTCTTCCTAGCACCTTATCATCCACTCACTCTCATTCACTCTCTATACTAGCTTTAACGTTCTCTTATTCCCTAGCTACCATCATTCAGGATACATACTGATGAAGTATGCAACGAGCGTGCTCGAAAACTCTTCTTCTCTTTCTCAATAACTTCCCTTCATGCCAGACATTGCTGTCAAATAATTCGTTTAGACTCCAACGAATCGACAAATATTTTTTATTATTCAACTACACCCAGACAGATGTGTTTTGAAATTCAATTACATTCTTCAAATTTATTATTTAAATTTTTTTTTTTTTTTACTTCTATTTAACGATTACTATTCTCTCTGCGTATTATTGACAATAAAATAAAATTATTGTCAACACTAAAATCACTAAAATAATTTATTTGAATTATAAACTTCTCTAAAATAATTGTGGAAACTTTGTACCATCATATTGATTTGAGGATTAACGCATTAATCATGAATTCAGTGAGAATTAATGGATTATTCCTGGGAATTAAAGTATTAATCAAGAGGATTAACATGTTGTTTGCAGTTGGAGCAAATGCTTTTATACTTTGTTTTATACTAAATTTAAAATGCGTATATTGATTGAAGCTATTTTTTGATTGTCTACAATATCGAAAATTACTGGACAGCATATTTACCAAAAATACCTCGATGTTACTGCGAAAATGTAAATTTATTTAAAGTTAATTTATTATGTCATTGAAAATTTTATTGTATCTATTTCAATACTTAACTAAAAAGCACAATTATGTAAAGGTTAAAAAAAAACATTTTTCTAAAATGATAATTACAGAGACAGATGTGTGACTATGTTTTCGTCTGCCAATGATTTTAATCTCACTACGACCAATTAGAACGCTAAGAAGTGGCTGAGTAGAAGGATTGCATTGATAAAATAAGAAATAGAGCTTAAAATATTAATTAGACAACTTTAGCAAAAACAACGAAATAAAACTTTTGTAATCGTGAGTAAATTTTTAAATAAATATTTATCGAAACAATTTTTTTTTTAAATAATCACGGAGAAGGATGATAAAAATTGGTATATTAATACGGCTTTGGTGGCTAAAAATATTTCTTGATTGAACAAAGATTTTAAGCCTTTTCTTTGAACTGGAGAACAAATCATCAATTTGGCGGGAAGCCAAACTCGTACGAAAGTCGTTCAACAGTCTTAAAGGAAACAAAGAATGACCATGCACATGAAGCTAAAAAAAAAACTTTGCAAGATTTGTTTAAAATTTTTTTACTGAAAAAAATCATGTTGTACCTTTTTAAATAGGTATTTTGATATTGTTAAATACATAATACGCGTATGAGTATCGAGTGGACGGTGTTTTACTGTGAGATAAGAGTGCAAAAGAGAGAGAGTCGGGTTTCAAATAAAAGTGGAGGGCTTCGAGGCCCCCGTGATCTCAATTTCTCAACGGACTGGTTTCTCATGTACCTTTTTAGACACGCAAGATACTGGAAAAGAGAGAAAAGCAAAATTTTTAAGCACAACAAAGACCGATATCATCATCATCATCATCATCATCATCATCATCATCATCATCATCATCATCATCATCATCATCATCATCATCATCATCATCATCATCATCATCATCATCATCATCATCATCATCATCATCATCATCATCATCATCATCATCATCATCATCATCATCATCATCATCATCATCATCATCATCATCATCATCATCATCATCATCATCATCATCATCATCATCATCATCATCATCATCATCATCATCATCATCATCATCATCATCATCATCATCATCATCATCATTATATTTCCTAAAGATTTCATGAATATGAATTAAACTTTAAGGATTTCGAGATACTCTTGTATAACTACTTGCTTCTATACTGGATACAGCTAAATAATGATACAAACAAAGTGTATGCGGATCAAAACAGGAATAAATAGTAGACGCTTTGATTAACGGTTTACAATTTAATTTGTAGTTCCATATTATAATAATAGCCTTGAAGATGGCTGGGTTATAGGGCAAAACTTTTCAGGTATGTACAACTCGGATGTTGAAGGCTAACCAGAAAAACGTTTTACCTGCCAAGCACGAGATGGATTAACAAAATAAGAAATGTCTAAACTTTTTATTTTTTTATTAGACCCGTCGTTGCTTCTCAGAAAAAAAGTCAAAAGTATTTTTACAAGCTTTCCAAATTTCGTTTTAAATTAGTGACTAATTTTTGAAATTATATATTTTTTGATTCATAGTGTTAAAAATATTCACAATGAAAATTCCACATTTTTTTTAATTTAACAAATTGTCAATTTTTTTTATATGTAATGGACAATTGGAGAATTTTGTAATTATCAAGATCTGATTTTTTGCATTAAATTGCATAAGTACACCGTGGAAAATTTCCTCGACCTTACTTTGCATACATCTACATTCATAGCGGTGAAAGGACTATTATGCATTGTAGATTTTTGCTAAAAAATGCGATTATCTAGTACATCACATATGAGATCGTTTTATCGTATAGTGACCGGTTAGCTAACGCTACACACATAATACTTTACACGTAAGTGTTGAACATGAACTTGGCGCGAGACTTTACCGAGGTTAAGTTTGTAGATCTAAAACCACAATAAATAAAAATATCTATCTATGACGATGATTAATAATTTTCAAATAAATTAATTCTGAAGATAAATATTTACTATTTATTCGATATATGTTGGGTTAGTGACCTTGAAATAGAACTTGATTAGTAATTACCGTACAATACATAGATGCTTGTGTTTGTCTTTAAGCAGTTTGCGGCAAATTTTAAGCAACCAACTAAAACTCAAATAAATATTCAATTTAAATTTAACTTTGAGTTACTTTAGAACACTATAAGTGAGTAAAATAATTATTTCAGCATCGTAATCAATTAAATTGAATATGTAGACCGATATTATTTGACAAAACGAATATTTATTCGTAAGGATGTTGATAAAATTTTTTTGTCAAGCGATTTTTATTGAAGTTTTCGAGTTTTAGAAGTAATATTAAAGTATTATATGAACCGTAAGTGGCAAAGAAGGT
>JZSA01005721.1:0-20145 GCA_000956155.1 Cotesia vestalis | reverse complement strand
AGGTATTAACTGTTCCGAATATCTTTGTATTAATTATAAAAGCATTCTACTAATTAAAACCTGTTTGCACTATTAATTAAACTCGCTTCCAATATCGTGACGTCATGTGTTTAACAAATATTTATGTTTGCTATGCATTGCCACTAGAGGCCAATGTAATTTGATTCGATGTTTACGATACCTGACCGTCTACTCTCACGCAATTTGCACTTTTAATTCTAATTTCAATTACACTTTCCATTAACCAGCTTAAGAATTAATGATTTTTTGATAAGTGGTGGGGGAAAAGTGGGTGATTTTTTGGGTCAACGGATTTTGAAAATTACTTCGGAGGGTCTTAGGGGACATGAAAATAAAGAATTCTACAAAGTTTGAACCTAATTGGTTCAGTAGTTTTTAAATGGGAGCGATTTTAATTTTAAAAATTTTTCCTGATTCATCAATGACGTCACGATATCTCGTCGACGAGTCGTCAGATTCAAAAACGCCGACGAAGGTTTGTGTAGGGTACTATCCTCGATACTCCTATGAATTTTCAACTCAATCTCTTGAATATTCTCCTAATTATTTAGGAAAATCAAATTTAGAAAAATAAAGAATTTCAATCTAGTCACTTAAAAATTGATCATAACTCCTAAAATATTGATTTTAGGAAAAAATCATAGGAGACTAAAATTGTAGCTTAGGAAATTTCCTATAAAAAATATTAACGTACTTCAATTCTAGCTCCAATATTTTAGGAGATATGTGCACTTATATAATATTAAATCTTAAAATGAAGAATTTTAACTGAGTTTAAGTACTGAAATTATTTGTTGCAGTACACCGACTGGGAGCGGCCTAAAGATGGTTACAGATATCAGAAAGCAATCGCTGATATTGTTGGTGATTATTTCTTTATATGTCCGTCCACACTCTTCGCTCAATTGTTCGCCGAACGCGGAATGAAGGTCTACTATTATTTCTTCACCCAGGTGAGTCAATTTATCAATTTTTATAATTATTAATTCAATTTAAAGATCTATTTAGGAAGAGAAAAGAGCAAAGGGGCGAGAGGAGAGGCGTTGTAACTTAGATAGCTCGGGGGAAACTCCGGAAGTTGTAGACTCTGTGATATACGTTGTCGGACGCGTTTCAAACAGTTTTATAAAAGTTTACAGAAGCGCTTGAGAGCAAATATCACAGTGCATTCTGTATGGCCGTACACACTGCGTATTTACTCACCCTGTTTGCTCCGGAGCAATCCTGTTACCTGAGTAAATACCGGCTTTGAAAAAGAGATAAGATGGAAGCGGAGGTAGATGGGAAGTGTCAATTTTGTGAGTTTAAGGAAGTTGTTTTTAAAAATTCGAAAAAAATTGTAGCTTAGGAAATTTTCTATTCAAAATATTTTTGTACTATAGAATTATTTTCAATACAGCAACTTTAAGAATTGACCAAAAACATAACCCTCGAAAGTTTTAATATCAAGTGAAATTTAAATCGTCTATTTAAATAATTCAACTTCTAGTTTCCTAACTCTCGGCCCTATATATCCCGGATAAACATATAGTTAACATCTGTAGCAACCAGATAAAGCAGTTCCCAAGAGATTAAATCATTTATTATACCCTTTAATGGCTTGCATTTAAGTTAGTGGGTCTTCAACTAACTGAAGAACGATAATTATTGAAACACTAATAATAATAATTGAGAAAATCTTATTTTAGGAGATAAAAATTATTAAAAAACCAAAAAAAATCACTAATTACCGAAAAAAATAACTAAAATCTCGATTTTTTAGGATTTAAATGGGATTTTTTGTATCAAAAAAATTTTTTTTATAAAAAATAACGCATGGAGGTTATAGTGCATTCAATAACGAGTAAATTGGTGTATAATTTTTTATACATACACCAACAAAAACCCAAAAAAATCACTAATTACCAAAAAAACTCATGAAAATCACTATTTTTTGTGTTTTCAAGATTTAAAATAGGATTTTTTCGGTCAAAAAAATTTTTTTTGAGAAAAATAATGCATGGAGGTTATAGTGCATTTGATAACGAGTAAATTGGTGTATAACTTTTTATAGATACACCAACAAAAACCCGAAAAAATCACTGATTACCAAAAAACCTCACGAAAATCGCTATTTTTAGTGGTTTCAAGGTTTAAAATCGGATTTTTCTGATCAAAAAAATTTTTTTTGAAAAAATAAATGCATAGAGGTTGTAGTAGGCTTAATTGCGAGTAAAATAGTGTATAACTTTTTGAATTTTTACCAATAAAAACCCAAAAAAATCCCGATTGAAACTCAAAAACCTTACAAATCTGCATAATTTCGTGATTTTTTCTGTTATTTACTTGGAAAAAAATATATTATCCCACATAATAACATTAATAATGAATAAAGGAGAACATTTCACAATATAAGTGAATCAGTTTTGGCCGGATGATAAATGGATAGCGAGATAACTCGACTGAGCTTTAATGCGGAAGGACTTTAAACCAGTAAGAAAATCTGCGATTTGGTCGCGCTTTTACAAGATTCGACTTGACGTGTATGAGTAATGGCATCCTCGGTAGCTCTCTTTATATTTAAGCCCTCTATTACCGACCCGCAAGATATATACTCGCCTGGAAGCCACCTTGCCTTGTCATAGCCCTTTTAAAGCGCGCTATAGTGTACACGTGATGAATTAGTTCTCTAATTACTCACTCGCTTGGGGCGTTTTATCTAAAAGACTCCATATTAAGGTCAGAAAAAGCTGGCGGATTCACGGTTCAAAGTAAAAATCATTACCAAAATTCTCCTAATTACCCGTATCATATCCAGGAGCACAATTCCTTAGTTAGATAATCCGAACCCCCGGCACGGAGTTTAGAATTTCCGAGCCTTTAGCGGCCGACAACCAGCTCTCGCCCTAATCTTATATGCTCCCAGCTCCCTGAGCTTAATTGCCCCCATTCACGCACTCGTCGCTGCTCATTAACCCAATTACTCTAATCACGGGCTTTTAAAAATTTAGAAACCTAAAAAATCGAAATTTTACCGAGAAATTATTGTGGAGGAAAAAAATAGTGATAAAAATACTGAGGAAAAAGTTTGCCCTCAGGATTAATGCTGTCTGTTCGTGTAGGGGACAATTTATAACTGGATTTGTCTTTTCTGAGTTTATTTTCTTCCAAGGACAAGGGCGTCTAATGGCCAATCGATCGGGGAAAAATTTTTCTGAGGACTAACGAAGCCTGAAAATTGTTCCTTGGTTCATTTAAAATCTAATTGTGCGGGATAATACATTTATTTTGTATTAAATAACCAGAAAAATCATGAAATTACTAAATTTTTTGAGGTTTCTCGTTTTCAATAGGGATTTTTTTAGGTTTTTATTGGTGGAAATATAAAAAATTATACACCATTTTACTCGCAATTAAACCTTCTACAACCTCTATGCATTGATTTTTTCAAAAAAAATTTTTTTGATCAAAAAAATCCCATTTTAAACCTAAAAAATACAAAAAATAGCGATTTTCATGAGTTTTTTTGGTAATTAGTGATTTTTTTTGGTTATTGTTGGTGTATGTATCAAAAGTTATACACCAATTTACTCGTTATTAAATGCACTATAACCTCCATGCATTATTTTTTTCAAAAAAAATTTTTTTGACCGAAAAAATCCTATTTTAAATCTTGAAAACACAAAAAATAAGGATTTTTATTAGTTTTTTTGGTAATTAGTGATTTTTTTGGGTTTTTAGTGGTAAAAATTAAAAAAGTCATACACCATTTCACTCGCAATTAAACCGACTACAACCTCTTTGCATTGATTTTTTCAAAAAAAAATTTTTTTGATTAGAAAAATCCAATTTTAAACCTAAAAAATACAAAAAATAGCGATTTTCATGAGTTTTTTTGGTAATTAGTGATTTTTTTTGGTTTTTGTTGGTAAAAATTCAAAAAGTCATACACCATTTTACTCGCAATTAAACCGACTACAACTTCTATGCATTGATTTTTAAAAAAAAAATTTTTTTGATCAAAAAAATCCCATTTTAAACCTAAAAAATACAAAAGATTGCGATTTTCATGAGTTTTTTTGGTAATTAGTGATTTTTTTGGGTTTTTAGTGGTAAAAATTAAAAAAGTCATACACCATTTCACTCGCAATTAAACCGACTACAACCTCTTTGCATTGATTTTTTCAAAAAAAAATTTTTTTGATTAGAAAAATCCAATTTTAAACCTAAAAAATACAAAAAATATCGATTTTCATGAGTTTTTTTTTGGTAACTAGTGATTTTTTTGGGTTTTTGTTGGTAAAAATTTAAAATATTATACATCGTTGTGTTCGTAATAAAACCGACTATAATCTCCAAGCATTAGTTTTATAAAAAAATTAAGCTTAACTAAAAAAAATCCCATTTGAAATAATGAAAACTCAAAAAAAGTAGAAATTTGGAGTTTTTTGCATTTAAATGTGATTTTCTTGGATAATTATACTCTAAAACATAAAAAGTTATACATCATTTTACTCGTATTTAAACACCCTACCAGCTTAGTGTGCTCACGATCCTAAAAAAAAATTACTTCCCCAAAAAAATCCCAATTATTCACTAGAATAAATGGATGGGCGTAGTCCACGGCGACGAAGTCGAGTATGTTTTTGGACACCCCTTGAACACCTCCTTGAAATACACCGACAAGGAACGTGAACTGTCCATGAAAATAATATCAGCATTCTCAAACTTCGCCTTCACGGGGTAAGTGAAGAACATAAACCTTTAAAAGTTGTTTTAATTTAACGTAAAACGAAGAACTGTATTGGGTTTTAGCGATAAAAATAAGAGGATCTTTAAAGAGATATAACCGGGCATAAAAATATGTGTCGTGGTATAGTTATAAGTTATAGGGGAAGACACGTTACTTTAAAGATAAAGCAGCCCCTCGACTCGAGTATTAAGAGTTTATATTTACTCGATACCTAACCGAGGGTTAACGTCTTTGTTTTATAACTCAGCAAGAGCTTTGAATTTAAAAAAAAATACATTTTTTTTTATTAATCCTCGATTTTTGAGCCAACTAATGATCTTACAGAAAAAATACTAAGCCACTCTTAATCTCCTTGAAATTCTGAAAAAAATGACACCTCGCACGACCCGATTGGCCGCAGGTCGATTTTTGATTAATGATCTATAGATCAATTGATAAATTATTAATGCGATTTTTTTGGTGAAGGCTTTGGAATTTTTAGTTAAGTGTAAGGAGTTGTTTTACTCAGAATGGAGAATTCTAGGTCGCTAGAACTTTATTTTTAAAAAATACAAAAGATTTTTTTTTCTATTAATGATTAATCAGTGATTAATCGATGCTAGGAATTAATTTAATGAAAAAATTTTTAGATATATTTATTCTCCTTATAATTCTGAAGAAAATAAGCCGTCGCACGAGTCAATTGGCCGCAGGTCAATGATCTATAGATCATTCGATAAATTATTAATGCGATTTTTTTAATGAAAGCTTCGGAAGTGATATATAGTGTGGGGGGTCATTTTACTCGGGATGATCGAAAAAAAAGTGCCGATTTCAGTATCAGATCGTTAACTACACCTGATTTTCTGATTTTTTTCATCACTAATGTACAAAAAAAATTAATAACTCCCCCGTCAAACTCAAGAATCTTACTAAACTCCATTAAACCGCAATAATACAGGCGCAAACCAGTTAAACTTTACCAGGGAGCAAAACATTGATGCTGACAGCTCGATCATAACTTACCCAACTAAAGTCCGAATTCGAGATCCAGAGCATTGCATATAAATTCAAATTTACCGGTTCACTATATAAAAAGCTCACCACTCCTCCCGATAAACTAAATCACCTTTAATTACCTAAAAACCAGAAAACCAGGCCTCGTATCGATTTCTGGCCTACTTCCCCGTCTTTCTCACCCGGTAATTATTTTGTTGATTCTACATGACTTCCTTTGCGGCTAGCAAGGTTTAGGATCAAAAATTTCAAAAAATGCGCGGTTAAATTCCGAGAAATAAAAACAAATTGACTGTTACATTTATGTAAATTTTGGAATTTCATCCATTTTTTTCGAAGGATGTAAATAATTCTCCAAAAAAAGGTTTGAATGACGTAAACAATGACCTGGTTGGTGACCTAGGTTATTTTGAGTTAGCCCCGTTCGCAATTACCGGGTCAGAGGAGTCTCGAGTTTGCTTTGCCGGTTTCGTCGGTATTTTTTACCTTTGTATATCATTTTAATGTGTTGTGTCTTGTGTGATCCCTCCTGTCCTCTGTGTGGGACGAGTCAACCCCCGAGATAAAGATAAGAGCAATTCACAAGTCACTCTGAGGTAATAAGCCACCAACGTGTCTGAGTGCCTGGAATAACAGCCACAATAACCATTTTTGTGATTAATTATTCCAAGAGTTTGATATTGATTTTCGATTCAGCCCTCTCAGGAAAAACTACTGGAAAAAAAATTTTTCCAAAAAAAAATTTTTTTGGGGGTAATATAGTCAAAAAACTTAAAATTTTCCGGAAAATTTAAATTTTCCAAGGGTTAATTCTTAAATTTTTAATCGGGATTTTTTTTGCGGGCACTTGGGAGTTCTAGGAATAATTCTGGGTACATCCCGAGGCGAGAAAAAATTTTCCGGACTAACTGGAGGGGGAAATAGTGCGAATTTTGGGGAATTTTTCAGATGTAACAAAGAAAAGTTTTTCCTGAAGGAATTTTTCCAGGTTTTTTTCCCTTAACTGCGTTCTTTAGGTCCTCAGACAACTTTTAGAGCACATAAGCTCGGAAAAAGTTTGTAATGTTGAGGTAAGTTGGGCCAATTTTGAAAAAAATTTTAGGTGATTTTTGGACTCAGTGTAAGTAATTTTCATGTAAGAAGGGAATTATCTGAAAGCAGTCACGTTATCTCGGTTATCAAAAATTGGGATCGGCAGTATCAACATCAAGCTCTTGAGTAAGCACGATGGCCTTCAGGATAGGGCTCGGTATGCTGTCGAGTATAACTGACAACCAGCCTGTTGCGTGACCCAACCGATCAATATCTCTGCCGGGAGCAGAATATCTCTCCCTCCAGCACCCTCGGTGTCTCTCTCGCTCCGCCGTCATATCTGGCACTTAGAATCCCACCCTGGCTCACAAACTTTTTATTTTCCGTCCGTATCTCACACAAGTTCGGGCAGGTTGAGCAGCTTCCAAGAATCTTGAATTTTTTCTAGCTACAGCTCGGCTTCAGATTACCTTCTAGGTCAAGTGATGCGTCTTCAACTCTTTATTTCTTTCTTATTTTTCTTCCATTATTTTTTTATTTTTCATACCCCCAGCTTTGACGTTTGTTACTTTGCTCAGCGAAATTGTCTCACTGGATTAAACATCTCAACTATTTAACAGCCCTCCCTACAGAGTGTCCTTCATTGTTCCGATATTACAATTTTTCCGAGTTTTCCACATCATTTTTCCCAGCAGTGACAATTTTCATTAAATTTTCCGTGTCACACAAATGTGACGGAATTTTCTCCGGGATTAGCGAGTCTATAAGCTGTCTGGGGATCCAAGGAGTGCAGTCCAGCACAAAAAATCCCGGAAAAATCCACCAGGAAAAACTTTTCTTTGTTACATCTGAAAAATTCCACGGAATTTTACCTATTTCCCCCTCCAGCACCCCCGGAAAATTTTTTACTCCCTTAATTTGGACCCTGGAGTCTATTTAAGACCCCCAGGGACCCACTTTAGGGAAATTTGAAAAAATATTTTCTTTTCAAAGGAAAATTTTCTCGACTGAAAGAAAAAAAAAACGATTTTTTGACTTTTTTACCTGGAAAAAAATTTTTTTCTGGAAAAATTTATTTAGGGACATTTATAGCGTCCCTTGGAGGTCACAAAACGGAAATTAAATTATTTGTATTGACTAAATATGTCCCAGTTAAAAAACTTTTAAAAGTACATAAAAAAAAGTATTTAAAAATTAAAACTCCCCAGTAAAATTATAAATTATTAATCACCGCTGGGAAATTAGAGACACTAAAGATTCACGTTTAATAATTTAAATAAGAGACTTGTTAATTTTTTATTTATTTTCGGAGAAAAAATATTAAATTCACTGGCTTGGAAGAAAAAATCCGTAAAGTTTGTCTTTTAAGAGCTGTAACTTCTTTAGGGTGGCTTTTATCAAGAAAGTTAATCAGTCATTTTTTGTAGGGAATTTAATTTCGTATCAAGAAAATTAATTATAATATTTTTGAAAAATTTTTTTGAGCCTCAAATTTGGAAAAAAGTCATTTTCGAGTGACATAAATGTAACAGTTTCAAAATAGCGAGTTTGGGGGGTTCCAGTGGTCCGTTTTAAACGGGATAAAATTTGGAGGCTTTGTTTGAGTACCTAGAAGGGTAATTTGGGCCACAAAAAAGAAATTTTGGTAAACCAAAAAAGATACTTTAAAAATCGTATTTTTTTTTTTAGAATTTCAGGATTTTCGATCTTTAAACGTCTGTAACTTATCAAGGGTTCTTTTTTTCAAAAAAATGAAAAGGACCTTTTTTGTAGAGGACTAAATTTCCTATGAGGGAAGTGGGTAAAAAAATTTTTAAAAAATTTTTTTGGGGGTGAAAAATAGAAAATTGTAAATTTTTTGGATTATTTATCAAACAATCCAAAAATAATTGTTTTAATTTAAAACCAGCACAGACGTCGATTGAGTCTATTTAAATAATAGTACTTGTATCACCAGTTCGTTTATTATCGACCGGAATTTATTTATACGGAATGGATAAGGAAGCCCGGATCCGGCTAACGTAAGACACTAAAATAAATATTTTGAGTGTCTGTCATCTATATTTTTTTTATTTATAAAAATTGGGTTAGCACTGGCTCTGTCCGGACGAAACAGATCAATGATAATCGCGTTTCCCGAAATATAGGTTATTATAGAGCGAGTTTGTTAGTGCGGAGTTTACCCATTTCCTTCATATACACACAATCGCTAGCTTTATTATACTATCTCGTATACACTAACTAAGTTTGCTTTAATTTCATGCACTAACACTTGCGAATCAAATATTGTTTATCTCAAGTATATTTGCTTTAAAAATCATCAACCTAAGGTACTAAATTATAAACAGAAAAAAAATTTTAATAACAAAAAATTCATAAAGTTTGAGTTTGGAGGCGTGTAACTTTTTAAGGGTTAGTTTTATCAAAAAAGTCAATCAGAGCTTTTTTGTAGGGAATTTAATTTCCTATCGACATAAGCCATTCAAATATTCAAAAAAAATTTTTTTGATACTTAAAACTGTAAAAAAGTACTTTTTGAGCGACATAAATGTAACAGTTTCAAAATATCGAGTTCGGAGGGTTCCAGTGGGTCTTTTTGAACCGTTCAAAAATTTTTGGCTTCTGTTAAGTCCCTAGAGGAATAATCAAGGGTCATAATTACGAATTTTTAGTAAATAGTATAAAAAAAAATTTTTTTTCTACAAAAAAAATGATAGAATTTTTTATCTTGATTCTGAGATACGTGGGCGTGATTTATTACCCGAAACACGTATCAAGGCATTGAGAGAAATAAATTTTTATGCTCCTCATGTCGAACATAAGATCCGTCATAAACTCGGTACAATATACTATATATTTTTTCTTATATAGTATAACCGGATTTTTTTCATATTAATTAAATCAATTCTTACAATAAAAAAAAAATTCTGACATAAATGTAACAGTTTCTAAATTGCTAGTTCGAGGGGTTCCAGTGGTCAGTTTTGAACGAAAAAAATTAGGGAGGTCCTAGGGGTACCCCAGAAGGATAATTAGGGGAGAAAATAAAAAAAAAAAATTTTTTTTTGATAGAAAAAAAATAATTGAAAAATTCGTGTGAGTGAGGTAATTAATAATAATTGTCATAGACATTCTCTCGATGAATAATCCAGTAATAATTCCGTAAAAACAGGTTGTTGAGTATAAAAGAGTAGGTATTACAATCTAAAAAGATAATCATAATCTGTTGGTGTCACGCGATCCGTGGACACTAGCCACCGACAATAACCGCAACATGTCACATTTATTACCTTTATTACATTTTTTTTATTTGTATTTATGAGTTAAGCATGCTAGTGTACTTAAGAATTATTTATTAACCCACTTTACTTACCTTTAAATCCAATTAAGACTCTCGAATCCTACTTCTTACCGCAAATATTATTATTGTGGCTATTGAAAATTTTTTAAAAATAATCTGATCAATTTATTGAACAGTAAATTAAATTCCCTACGAAAAAGATCTGATTGAAATTTTCGATAAAATCAACGCTTAAAAAGTTACAGCCCTCCAAAGATCAACAATCTTGTAATTCTAAAAAAAAAATATTTTTTTTTAGTTTTTTTGGATTAATGAGGTGATAATTATTTTTGAGAAGAAAATTAGTAGGCCACTTTGGATCTCCTTGAAATTCTGAAGAAAATGACACCTCGCACGACCCGATTGGCCGCAGGTCAATTTTTGATTAATGATCTATAGATCATTTGATAAATTATTAACGCGATTTTTTTAATGAACGCTTGGGAATAAATATAAAGTGTGGGGGTTCATTTTAATCGGGACGAAGAATTCTAGGTCGCTAGGATAACAATTTTCAAAATGGCGAACTTTTAAAATTTTCATTTTGTTTAAAATGGACAGTTTGTATCAGGCGTAGTGAACGCTGGCTTCTGGAGTCCCCATTTTCTGAAAGATTGGTCTATGAATCGTTCAAGGTCTGGGTACTGAACTCGTTGTCTTGTGAGTATCCAAGTCTCCTCAGTGCTAAGTCCAAAGAAGAATTAATTAATCAGTTAATTAATCAATTAAAAAAAATAAACTTACTGAGTATCTCCGTGGTTATTGCATTGCCACATCACACGATACTTGTCGTAATCGACACCGAGAGAGTAATTGTCGACGTCTACTTCTCCTAGAAGTGGCACGTGGTGTCTGAGTGTGTGACTATTTACCTTACCTTCTGCGACAATTGTCGTAATTTTGTTGGTTCTAAAAAATTATTAATTTAATTATACAATTATAATTAATTAATTTTGTTGACTATTACATGGTCGAAAGAGTTTCCATAATCACCGTGAAGTTTGACCCGTTGTCAGGTAAACTACGGTTTAAACGGCTGCACTTCATTGCGGGGTTGTACTTGTTCATACTTAGCTTGTACACATACCAGACACCAGCTGCCTGAAAGTGGTGATTAATTGCTTCTTAGACGAAAATTAATAGGATAATTGTAATCTAGAGAAAATTCTGAGAAAAATGACGTGTCGCACGACCCGATTGGCCGCAGGTCGATTTTTGATTAATGATCTATAGATCATTTAATAAATTATTAACGCGATTTTTTCTATGAAAGCTTAGGAATTTATATAGACTATGGGGGTTCATTTTACTCGGGAAGATATATTCTAGGTCGCTAGGACCTCGATTTTACAAAATATCACTATTTTAAAAATGTCATTTTTATTTTAATCACAAATTTATACGTACCCTATAGGGATCTTGATGCATTACTGGTAAATTGGGGCAAGGCCCGGGCTGCTGGGCCAGAATAAGTGGAATTGAAACAAGAAAATTAATAATTAATACACGCAACATGGCTAATTTATAAACTGAATTAATAATTGCTGTCTTGTAATATTTATATCGAAATTTCAGCAAATATTTGAAGCTAAAAAAAGAATGTTTTATCAAACATCAAACATTTTAAAAATGTCTTGCTTAATCTTTAGCAATTTGTTCGGTCAAGCAACTATCGTCAGCTTTGATAAAAAAGCATAAAAAATTTTAGTCATGATTAATCGTCAATTATAGTTCATTACGAAAGTTTCAGAATTAATCTGACCTGATATTTTTCTTGTGGGTAAAATTACGCGTAAAATAAGCCGTCGCACGACTTGATTGGCCGCAGGTCAATTTTTGATTAATGATCTATAGATCAATTGATAAATTATTAATGCGATTTTTTTGGTGAAGGATTCGAAATTTTTAGTTAAGTGTAAGGAGTTGTTTTACTCAGAATAGAGAATTCTAGGTCGCTAAGACTTTATTTTTAAAAAATACAAAAATTTTTTATTCTATTAATGATTAATCGGTGATTAATGAGAATTCTAGGTCGCTAGGACTTTATTTTTAAAAAATACAAAAATTTTTTATTCTATTAATGATTAATCGGTGATTAATCGATGCTAGGAATTATTTTAATGAAAAAATTTTTGGATATATTTAGTCTCCTTATAATTCTGAAGAAAATAAGCCGTCGCACGAGTCAATTGGCCGCAGGTCAATGATCTATAGATCATTTGATAAATTATTAACGCGATTTTTTTAATGAATGCTTGGGAATAAATATAAAGTGTGGGGGTTCATTTTACTCGGGACAAAGAATTCTAGGTCGCTAGGATAGCAATTTTCAAAATGGCGAACTTTTTAAAAATTTTATTTTGGTTTAAAATTGACAGTTTGTCGATTATAAAACTAATACTTAAAAAATTACACTTTTATAGTTTTTTATTTGATATGAAACATTTAAATTAATTCCCATTTGTCAAGAAAATTATACATTCTGTACTGTGGATAAAACTTTGCGTCTATGTGTCTCTAAAAAAAAAAAAAAAAATTTTTAACATGTAAAAAAAAAATAAAATAGAAATTTAAAACTTACATCTGGGCCCGTGGAATAACAATCTATGTACAGAGGTTTTTCTCTAATTGGGTAAGCAAATAGATAGCAGTAGGAAAATTTAACGATTCCATAGTTCGAAATGTAAAAAGCCAATATGGTGTACTTTCTTTGATCATCTTCGACTCGCACTTGCGCTTTAAATAACCCTGAGTGTGTGTAATTACTAGCGCCATCTACCAGATTGTACTCGACTAATTTTTTCCAGCCGTCTTCGATAAACTGTTTAATGTCTGGATCATCTGCAGTGAGATATAATTTGTAAGACGCAGTTTCTGAACAATTTTCAGCCGCGGTTAAAAAAATTGATAGTAATAATAACAATGTCACTTTATACATTTTAATTATATTTATTTTTTGAGGGAAAGTGACTGGAACAATTATTTGCGATAAAAAAATTAAGGTACTAGAATTCGCGCGGACCATGACGAGAGACTCAGTCGTTAGCAGGGACTCATTTAATCTTTTTATTGGGCCGCTGCTTTCGATACCCCCTCTCTTAAAAGAACAGAGTGTTGAGCTACAGACACAGTCCATTTAAAAAAGAATTTTTTTTAATAATTTAGTTGTGGGTTTTTTTGCTTTTAAGAAACTTAATGAGTAGTAATTAGGTGATTAATTGTATTGATTAATTTTAATCTGGATTTTTTTTTGAATTCTAAGATATTTTATTTTATTAATAAAATTTAATCTCAAGGTCAAGACCTTATCTTCATTTAAGTTATCTTTTGAGGCTAAGAGACTATTTAACGATATAAAAGCTATAAATATAAGAAATATATAGAAAACTATTGAAAGTCTTCTTTAATATATTTTTCAACAACAATTATAAAAGTCGGCACTTTTTCATCCGATTTTAGACTCTAGAACCCTAAAATATTAATTTTAGATTAAAAAATCAGAAAATCGGGTGTAGTTACCGATCTGATACAGAAATCGGCACTTTTTTTTTGACAGATCGGGTCTACAGAGCACCCCAGAGCTGAGCATACCAAAAGATCGGCACTTTTTTGAAATATCGGTATGGGACTTGCGGGACTTATCATCAAGGATAAATTATTTTTTGTTATTCTAAACTTTAACTGGGTTTTTCTCAGCTTTGTTCTGATGAAAGTGGGGGTTTATATACGTCATTACAAGCGGAATTCAATGGAGAACAAGGTAAGAGGATTCTTTTTTCAATAAAAAATTTTTCTGACCCCCTAAACCGGGTTAAAACGGCCACAGGAGTTGTAAATAGTATCTGACATAAATGTAACTAATTTTCTTTTAGTTATTTTCGATTTTCCGGGTTAATTATCAAATTCAAAGGAAAAACCAATGAGACATTTTTTATAGAGCACTAAATTTCCTACAAAAAATCTTTACAAATTTTTCCTCTATCTCCCATACTTCCCCCGAAAATTCAATTTAAAAAATCTAAAAATCTCAAGGTCATCCCTGACATAAATGTAACTAATTTTCTTTTAGCTTTGTTCTGATGAAAGTGGGGGTTTATATACGTCATTACACGCGAAATTTAATGGAGAATAAGGTAGGAGGGTTCTTTTTTCAATAAAAAATTTTTCTGACCCCCTAAACCGGGTTAAAACGGCCACAGGAGTTGTAAATAAAAAATCCTTTTCTTTTCCTACCTAATAGAAATATCATACTCTAACAAACTCAATAAAACCCCTTTCGTCCTAACATCCTCCACAGAGTATCTCTCATTGATTGGGTATAGTAAAATAAATTAATTTACTTGAGTGTGTAATTGTATCAGCAAGTTGTCGACTAAATCAATAAAGCCCTCCCATATCCTTGGAATAAAATATCCCCCTCCAATCAATACTAATATCTCCAATTAAAATCACCAAAAATAGATTATTATCGACGATACTTACAATTCTTAATAATTAATTAACAATAATCGGTACAATAGACCACTTGCGGTTAGACCAATAATACCTCTAATATTACAAACTGGCCATATAGCAATTTTTTTTTAAGCTTATTATTACAAGCCACAATAATAAAAAACATAATTTCTTTCAAAATAAATTTTATTTTACAAAAGGCACATTGAATAATTTTAACAATTCACCGGAAAATAACCAGCGGATTCAGTACAAAATTAAGCACAGACTTTCCCCCACTTATAATTACCCCCACTAGGTTAACTCCGCCCACTTGTCCCGCCCTGAGCTCCCCCACGTGGCACAAAAGACACTGGGCCTCAAGAATATTTACATGGGGCCTCACCCCACCCAGTAAATTCTCCCTCTCCCCACCATTGGTCAGCCTCCCCTTGAACCAAATTTTATCCCCAGGATAGATATTAAGACTAAAGTTTTTAAACTCATGCCCCGCATTGAGGACAATTTCACTGTGACTCCCCCACAAGCTGCTCTTCATCTTAACAAATACCTCAAACTCAAACTTGTTCCACCCGTCGACGTTACAAGGCCTGAGTTTGGTCAGAACTCCGCAATTTCCGTCTTTACAGTCCGCTTTTTCCCCCAGAAGGCAGCTGAGTTTCCTCGCCACGCCTTCAGGAACCCAAGCTCCGCCCAAAAAGTCGCGGAGGGGGTTCCTGACTCGCCTGAGCTTGACGTCAGTGACATACCCCTCCCAGGTGACTGGCAGATCTGTCAGAGCGTCGCAGGCGACCTGAACTTGAGCTTTCGGAGCTTCTTCCCAGGCCGGTTGGTGGCAAAAGTTCTGATACGCCTCCCAGGAGAGTGACTCAGAAGGGGCGGGGTCTAGACTCGTCGACGGCCAGATCAGGAACGCCCCCGCGATAAGTCCCAGGACAACTTGAGCGCCGCTAAACCAGCGACGGCGGTACCAGAAGGTTACAAAAGGAGCCGCACCAAGAAAGGCAGTTGCTAAATTGTTCCGCCAATCCGCTAGGAGGTACTTTGTCAGCGCCAGAATGGGCAGGATTATCGAGGCCACGCCTACTATGGGCAGGAACATGACGACGCCCACTAGAGCCAGAGCCGCACGGATCAGGCCGTACATTGTCGCGCCCTGGGAACTCAAAATGGCGATTTGCCACCAGCTTAAGGTTACACAGTGAGGGATTAGCAATTGGTAAGTTCCCTTCCAGGAATTGCGAGCCGCTAGTTTCAAGAAAATGGCGGGGATGAGTAAGTAGAAGACCGCACGGAAGTTCAGGCAGAATTCTATGGAGTTCCCGATGACGTAAGAGGCGAAAGTGGGGACGCGAATGTCGAGGAATCGCCAAGTTTGAGCGACTACGATGTCCAGTTCGTAGGGATACTTGGCCAGTACGTGGATCGCGAAGCTAAAGAGGACCAATGGGTCAGGCGAGGAGAAATTCAGGAGGGTTAGGAGGGTCAGGGTGAAGGCTATGAGGGTAAATTCGGACTGAGGAGTCCATTGGTGGGCTATCAGAGGGTAGATCATGAGATTCAGGAGGAGGGAGAGGAAAAAGTGGCCGTACGGCTTGAGGTTGTTCCGGCAGAACTGAAACTCCGCCTCCTGAGGGTCCAGGGCGGAGGAGTAGGAGATAAAGAGGCGGGACCAGGAACGGAACGCGGACAGCTGAGTTCCTGAGTGGAGCATTTGGAGGGTTGCAAAGGTCATTAGGACAAAGGAGAGGTAGTAGGCGAGGAGGGGGACGAACAGGAGGAGAGATTCGGTTCCTAAGAGGCAGTAAGTGAGGACTAGGAGGAAGGTGAACGCTCGGGAGGTGAACAGGGCGGAGTCTTGGGAAAGGAGGAGGAGCTTGTGGTAAAGCCGTCGGCAGAAGCTCAACGGCTCCGTCCAGGGGGGGTAGAACGGAGTCAGAGGAAGAGGGGGAGATAAAGATGGCAACAGGCCTCGGGAGTAGGAGGCTGCGGCGGAGACTAGCTGCGACTCGGAGATTCTTTCTGGGTCCGAGAGGTATTCTAGAGGAGGAGGAGAACGCGTGGGGGACGAGACGCTCAAGTGACGTCGCAGCTGCTCGGAGGTTATGAAATCTTCCCCGTTAGAGAGCGCTGTGAAAAGCAGCCGGGCCGCGTTACGCGCTAGCTTCTCTTGCTGCGACATCTCCAGGCAAGATTTAGCGTCGTGGTAATTGTGCTCCGTGATTCCATGCCCGGTTGTAAAACAGTGCTGGAGGATCTTCGTCGCTTCCAGGTTACCTTGCTCCGAGGCTTTTGTCAGCCAGTAGACCGCTAGTTTAGCGTTTTCTTCAGTGTCGACGTCCAGGTCTGGAAGGAGAAAGAGCTTTAGAGAGAGTTTCAATCCAGAGGGACTTTACTTACCGCAGCGTTCTTCAAGGAGCTTTTTTGCTAATACTACTTGGGACTCTGCGCAGCCGTCTTCGGCTAATTGGGAACGCAGACCTCGGAGAGATCCTCGTGGTCCATCTAAGAATAAAACGTTACAATAATAATAATAATGCAAATTTTTTAAATTATTATTATTATTATTATTAAAATTTTGTCACTTAATAAAAATATTAATAACAATAATAATAACAATAATAATAATAATAATAATAAAAATAATAATAATAATAATAATAATAATAATAATAGTATAAATATAATTTAAATAAAAATAATTTTTTTTTTTAATAATATTTTTCAATTAATATTTTTAAACAAGTTCAGATAATTTTTAATTTTTCAAGTCAAATAAAAATTTAAATTTTCCCGCTCAAATTTTTCTCAAGCTCTACAACACCCAAACAAAAATAAACACTGACTTAAGAATACAAAAAAAAAAGTTTACCTTGTAAAAACCATTGTTTCCTAAAAGGTTTTCCAGAAATAGGAACAACTCCAGCCATATTAAAAAAAAAAAAATCTAAAATACACTTTACAAAAAAAAAAATTATTTTTTTAAACTAAATTTCATATTTTAACAATTTTCACTTTCTAATCTCCAAAAATTATTTAAACAATAATTATAATTACGATAATTAAATTTTTGAATTTAAAACAAGTACTTGCAAACACTATTTGTTTATCTCGTAGGTTAGCTAGTTATATTTACCAAACTATCGATTCACCAGACTGTCTCGCAGCGCCACCTGGCGGGAATTTGCTGCAGCGCAGCGTAGCGTAGCGTGGCGTAGGAAGAAAATTAGACTTTAAATTTGCTGTGCGAAGGTAAACCTTCACAAGCTCCGGTATGGTCTAATGGCTATGATTTCTGGCTCTCACCCAGGCGATCCGGGTTCGATTCCCGGTACCGGAAATAATTTTTTATTTTCCCAAAAAAAAAAATTACAATTTTTTTTTACAATAAATAAAATTAAATAACGTAACAAAAAATCAGGTTTAAATTATAAAAATTATAACAAAATAATTACAAAATTCTTAATCTTAAATTACAATAAATTTATTAATTACAATTACGTCCATATTTGGCAGCAGCATCTTCTCAAAAAATTTTTCAATTGATTAATTAATTAATTAATTAATTACAATGTCTTAAACATTCACACTAGCGACAATTAAACAAAATTCAGTCGACTTTTTTTTTTTTTTTTTTTTTTTTTTTTAAAACACCGCATCTTCTCAAAAAATTTTTCAATTGATTAATTAATTAATTAATTAATTACAATGTCTTAAACATTCACACTAGCGACAATTAAACAAAATTCAGTCGACTTTTTTTTTTTTTTTTTTTTTTTTTTTTACAACAACCCAGAGAACTTGATATTTTTATTTTATTTACATGAAAAATATAAAATTTTTTAATTATTGTTATTGTTACCTAGTTAATTGTCACAATTATCTAATTATTAATTAATTAATTAATAAAATCTTTTGCGACTGTTTTCTTGGTGCTTTTGATAAAACATTATTCCAATAACCACGCAAGCAATAATCGCTAGAGCAGCTACCAACATCAGCAGGAAGATCTTGATACCAGAAAGAGAAGAAGGCTTTGGATCTTCCACGTGATCTAAAAAAAAAATAAAAATTTTAATTAGAAAAAAATTTTTAAAAGAAACTTAATTTTGGGTACTTACCTCTCGGAGATTCGAAGAACGTAGCTGAGGGAATGATACTAGATCTGTCTTCAGTGTCTTTTAGCTAGAATTATTTTTTTTTAGTAAGATTGTAATTTTTTTTAAGAATTTTTTTAATACTTACTGAGTCAGGTAAGTCGAGCTCGTATAATTTAACAGAGAGAATGTCGTGGTGGTCTGATAGGTCTCCGGTAGTAGCGGATATTCCGAAGTAATAACCCGTGGGCAATTTAATGCCGTTTACTTTGAAGCACTCTTGCCAGGCTGCTTTGTTGGATATGTCTGTCGATACTGAAAAAAAAAAAAAAAAAAATTATTGAAGAACGATCAAAGTGTCTGTGTCTCTAAAAATATCCTAAGCTATTATTTAGGATTCCTAATAAATATTTTAGGAGTTATCGCCTTTATTACAGTGCGTAGATAACTACGCACTCCTACGCACAATTTAAGTCTTCATATCTCCTAAAATATTGAAGATAGACCTATAGAACATAAACATTATTAATAGGAAATTTCCTAAGCTACAACTTTTGATTCTTATGATTTTTTCCTAAAATCAATATTTTAGGAGTTATAGCCATTTTTGTAGTGCGTAGTCATCTACGCACTACTACGCACAATAAAAAATACAATATCTCCTAAAATATTGAAGATAGACCTACAGTATATAAACATTATTCATAGGAAATTTCCTAAGCTACAATTTTGCTCTCTTATAATTTTCTCCTAAAATCAATATTTTAGGAGTTATTGCCACTTTTCCAGTGAATAGCTCGTGGGAATCTAATTTCATTGTCTAGTCACTGTTTAAGTTCCTATATCTCCTAAAATATTAAAGATAGACCTATAGTATAGTAACGTTTTTTTTAGGAAATTTTCCAAGCTACAATTTTGGTTTCTTATAAATTTTTCCTAAAATCAATATTTTAGGAGTTATGATCACTTTTATAGTTCCTAAAAATTAATTTTATTTTCAAATAAATTTAATTACCTGTTAGAGTATCGCCTTCGTATCGGATAGATATATGAGTATCATAATCCAAATTACGGAACTTGGCTTCACAACCAGCCAATTGAGTGTGAGTTCCATACTCCGGTATGGTCTAATGGCTATGATTTCTGGCTCTCACCCAGGCGATCCGGGTTCGATTCCCGGTACCGGAAATAATTTTTTATTTTCCCAAAAAAAAAAATTACAATTTTTTTTTACAATAAATAAAATTAAATAACGTAACAAAAAATCAGGTTTAAATTATAAAAATTATAACAAAATAATTACAAAATTCTTAATCTTAAATTACAATAAATTTATTAATTACAATTACGTCCATATTTGGCAGCAGCATCTTCTCAAAAAATTTTTCAATTGATTAATTAATTAATTAATTAATTACAATGTCTTAAACATTCACACTAGCGACAATTAAACAAAATTCAGTCGACTTTTT
>JZSA01005719.1:0-10764 GCA_000956155.1 Cotesia vestalis | reverse complement strand
TCATGAAAAAAATTTTTAATTTTTTTTTCTTTAAAAAAAAAAAAAAAAAGTTATTCATTTTCTGACCAGATATTCTTATTGGCCATAAAATTCCCTACAAGTGGAATTTTTAATTTTTTAAATCCGAGGTAGGTCACCAAAATTGCATTGGCGAGTTGCGAAATTCGCTAAAGTATCACTGCGAAGGTCCAGGGTTCGATTCTCAGTCAAGGTAAATTTTTTTTTTTTTTTTCATTTATTAAATTAAAAATCCTTTTTTTTTATAATTATTATTATTATTAATTACTATCTAAATTAAATTAACAAAACCCATTTTAATCTAATTATTAAATCTAAATTGTATATTTTTATTAAAAATAATTCAGGCAGTGAAATATTTTTTAAAAAAAAAGATCTAATTAAATTTTTTTTTTAAAAGTATCAAAAATATTATTTTAATTTGTAAATATATAAATCTATATTTTTTATAAAAATTTGTGCAAACTTTTGATTTGATAAAATATTATGTTAATAAAATAAAATTAAAAAATTAGTAATTAATTTGAATATTATGTAGAGTGAAATGTAATTAATTGTAATTATAACATACAACATTTTTTTTTATTTTTTTTATAATTAGGCTTGAGAGGGGGCCGCTCGGACAGTTGAAATTTTCTTACAATTCTTACGAGCTCGTGAAACGCTTGGTCGACATTCATGCGCAATTTTGCCGAGCATTCGATGTAGGGAATTTTTAATACGCGAGCCAAGTTTTGTGCTTCATCCATTGGCACCTAAAAAAAAAATTAAAATAATTAGTACAAAAATATTTTAATAAATTTTCTTTGAAATATAAACTTACATATCTTTGATGATCCAAATCCGATTTATTTCCAACCATAAGCATCGGAAATTCATCCCGATCTTTGACTCTCAAAATTTGCTTATGAAATTTAGCGATTTCCTCAAAAGAAGAATGATCTGTTACTGAAAATACCAACAAAAATCCTTCACCACTTCTCATATATTGTTCCCGCATCGCGCTGAATTCTTCCTGCCCCGCAGTGTCCAAAACTAAAAACAAATTATTAATTAAACTCGATAATAATTAACAAATTGTAAAAAATATTAATTGAACCACTTACTGTCGAGCTTGGCTGGTACGTCATCTATTACGCACTGTTTTGTGTAAGAGTCTTCGATAGTTGGATCATAATCCGTGACAAAATAACTCTATTTTCCACTTCCTAATCACTCCTAAAATTCCTAAATCTCCTAAAATATTTAAAATAACCTCCTATTACAAAACCATTTTTCCTAAAAAATTTCCTTATCTCCAACTGTCTTAAAAATCTTTATTTCCTTCACTACAACCCCAAAACTTTTTTTTACTATCCTCCCCATTACTTTCCCCCTCTCCTTTATCTTACTTTCCATTTTCCCTCAGATTCCTCCAAAATTCCTCTAAAGAAACCCTTAAACTCCCTAGATTCCACAATTTCCTCCTATATTTTCCCAAAAATCCTCCTCCCACTTTCCAAAATCCTTCTTAAAGTCCTCAACCAAATTTCCTTCCCCCTACTCCTCCTAAATTTCTAAACCCTCCACTCCTCCTAAAAATCTAAGCCTCCCACTTTCTACCCAAACTATTTTAAAATTCTCTATTTCTCCTTTTTTAGGTTGCATCTCCTTATTGGTCCGTCTAATCCACGCCCCGAACTCGGAACAGTCAGTGCGCAGAAGCGCAAGTCGCGCTCTTTACAACATAATCCATTCCACGGAGAACAAAAAGCAGAACCGACAAGAACTCCACATTTTAACGTTAGTGGATCAACTGCGAGATTACTCTAGCAGTTTCTTGGAGCCTAACCAGCCGCGAGACCAGCACCCTCTCTCGGCGCTTTCTGATTTAACAAAGCTGTCCTACGTCGACGTTTACAGACACACGATCTGCTTAATGGGAGGGTTGTTCGCGATAGCGGAGCTTATAGAGACGGATTATAAGCTTTACACTCCGGAGACGACGAACCCGAGTTGTCTAGCCGTGAGGAAGTACTGCGGGAAGATTTTGACGAACTTGACGTTCGGAGACTCCAAGAACAAGAGCTTGCTGTGTTCTTTCCCGGGGTTCCTCAGAGCTTGGGTGTCTCAGTTAAGAAGTCCGCAGGACGACGCGCACCAGGTGACTGCTTCAGTTCTCCGGAACTTGTCCTGGAGGGCAGACAATGTCGCCAAGCGGCACCTCAGGGAATCAGGAACCGTCCGAGTGCTGATGGAAGCCGCGATCAGGAGCAAGAGGGAATCCATCCTCAGAGCCATCCTATCCGCGCTTTGGAACTTGTCCGCGCACTGTGCCAGGAACAAGGCGGAAATCTGCGCAGTTCAAGGTGCCTTGAACTTCCTGGTGGAACTCCTGGATACTCAGGAGAAATCAAGCTTGGCAATTGTTGAAAACGCTGGAGGAATTCTCAGGAATGTATCCAGCCATGTCGCCGTTGAGGAGAAGTACCGACAGGTCTTGAGGAAGAAAGGAACTCTTCAAGTTCTGGTTCAGCTTCTGAGGTCTCCGAGTTTGACTGTTGTTAGCAATGTCTGTGGAACTTTGTGGAACTTGTCCGCGAGGAACGCGGTTGATCAGAAGACTCTGTGGGACCTGGGGACTGCGCAGATTTTAAGAAGCTTGGTTCATTCACAGCACAAGATGATTTCTATGGGAGCCAGTGCGACTCTTAGGAATCTTTTGTCAGCTAGACAGAGGACTTTTTTGAGTGAGAACTTTGAGGACCAGCCCATTGATTATTCTAAGAAGTATTTGGAGCAGAAGCGCGGGGACTATGCTGAGACTGATTTGGATCAACCGACGGACTATAGTTTGAGGTAAGATTTAGTTTTTAGAGATTTTTCGAGCCTGCAGGTGGTTTTAGAGAAAAACTAATATGCCACTTTGAATCTGCTTTAAATTCTGAAAAAAATGAGCCGTCGCACGACAAGATTGGCCGCAGGTCAATTTTTGATTAATGATCTATAGATCATTTGATAAATTATTAACGCGATTTTTTCTATGAAGGAATATTAATAACTAGGGGTTGTTTATATTCATTTTACTCGGGATTTGAAACCCTAGGTCGCGGTGGCAATAATTTTGAAATTTGTCGTAGGTACGCAGACCAGGAGTCTGAAGACGACCTCCAGCCGGACGTGACCAAGACTTACTGCACGGAAGGTACACCCTACGAAGGAACTCCCCGAAATTTCTCAACAGCGACATCAATGTCCGACCTGAGAGAGCCGCCGGTGAAGAAGGAGGTCAAGGAGGAAGTCAAGGAAGAATTGTACCTGTCCAGAGTAAACTCCCTGAGCTCCTTGACCAAGGAAGACCCCCTAGAGCCTGACCTCCAGGACCAGGACCCGGAGAAGGACAAGGACCAGACCCAGAAGATGGTGACCTTCAAGGAGGACTTTGACGACAAGGAAACCCCGCTGATGTTCTCCAGGAGCAGTTCTCCAGAAAGTCTCAGCGGGTTCGAAGCGAACTCTGTCGACGACCACAGCTCTATCATCAGCGACTTGAGCAGGATGACCAGCGGGATGATTTCTCCTAGTGAGCTTCCGGACTCTCCCACTCAGACTGTTCCTCCCAGTCCCAGGAAGAAGAAGAGCCTGGGGATGTTTGAGGACCGGCTGGAGAATTTTAAAGAGGAAAACACACCTCTGGAGTTCAGCAATGCTACCAGTCTCAGTTCTTTGACGATTGACGATGATAAGGGCGGCAGGGAGGGGGAAGAAGTTGTCAAGGTCAAAGCTGGGTTGATCAAGAAGGAAGAGGGCTCTGATGAAGATGAAGAGATTCTCAAGGCTTGTATCAATATTGGAATGCAGCATCAAAGGGTTGAAGGTACCAGCAATTTGATTAGGTATCAAACAAGCACGACCTTGGACCGGCTAAGCGACGAGTCTCCGAAGAAAGGTAACGTTTCAATGGACTCCGTCCATGTCTACTGCACCGAAGACACTCCAGCTGACATTTCTCCGGTTGGATCTCAGTCAAACTTGTCCGCGCTGTCCATGCCGAGCATTCTTGAAGACAGAGTGGAAGAAGAAAATGGCGGACCAGAGGACGAAGAAAATGGAAGCTTGGCTGGCTCGGAGGAGAGTGGGGATGAAGAAATTCTCGGGCAGTGCATCGCTTCGGGGATGTCCAAGTGTATTAGTCCCACCGCGGAGGCTTTTTTGAAGCGGAGGGAGTTTAATGAAGAAGAAGTAGAAGAGGAAGAAGAAGAAGAGGAGGAGGAGGAGGAGGAGGAAGAAGAGGGAAACAATTCCTTTGACTCGGAGGAAGACGACGACGCGATTCTAGCAGAGTGTATAGAGTCCGCGATGCCCAAGGGCAGAGTTCTGAATGACAAGCCGACGACCTCGAGGCAGGAGGTACAGAAGTCTCCCTCGGTGGACAGTTTGAGTCTCTCGGAAGACGAAGAGGAGAATATTCTCGCCGAGTGCATCAGATCCGCTGTTCCGAAGGTAAGTTTCTAAGAAGTATGGGAGATAGAAGAAAAATTTGTAATGATTTTTTGTAGGAAATTTAGTGCTCTATAAAAAATGTCTCATTAGTTTTTCCTCTAAACTCGATACTTAACCCGGAAAATTGAAAATAACTAAAAGAAAATTAGTTACATTTATGTCAGATACTATTTACAACTCCTATGGCCGTTTTAACCCGGTTTAAGGGGTCAGAAAAATTTTTTATTGAAAAAAGAACTCTCTTACCTTGTTCTCCATTGAATTTCGCGTGTAATGACGTATATAAACCCCCACTTTTATCAGAACAAAGCTGAGAAAAACCCAGTTAAAGTTTAGAATAACAAAAAATGATTTATCCTTGATGTTAAGTCCCAAAAGTCCCATACCGATATTTAAAAAAACTGCCGATCTTTCTTCTAACCACGGAGGTTAAAAGGAGGATTTACTCGCGTTAGAAGGCTCGGAGGGGGATTATAAGCAGTGTGCAATAATCCTGAAGAAAAGAGCTTTAATTTAAGTACCCAGTCGATTTTTTTGGAAAATCTGGAAAATTCCAAAAAATTTTGGAATTTTCCAAATTTTTGGATTTTTGAAAAAATCGAGTGGGTGCTCAAATTAAAGGGAATTTTCTCAGGATTATGATTGGCTGGTCAAAAATTCCTTCTAAGCTTCCTGGAGGGAGAAATTTAAAGTTTTAATTTTGAGCAGAGATTTGAAATAATGAACATTTTTTGAGTTTCAGGTTCCTAACGTAAATTTTCTGAATGAAGAGCGAGGAACAAGGTACCCGATCAACGGAACGATAAGAACATTTTCCCCCAGGATGAAAAGCTACGAACCGATTGTACTCACAGACGAGATGGCGAACTTTGCGACGGAGGACACTCCGTGTAATTTTTCAGTTATTTCTGGGATCAGTAATCTGTCTTTCAATTCGAATTCTGAATAGAGTTAAATTAAAATTTATTTATTGGGGTGTGCATTGTAAGATATTTAAGGGCGAAAATAATTATAATTTTTTTTTTTTTTTTTTGGTTATTAATCATAATTGACGCTAACTGTTAAGCTATATCAAGTTCCATTAAATGAAAAATAAATTAAGTGTAATTGTTTTGGTGGATCTAATTTGTAGATACGAAAATAAATTTAATTGATGACAATTTTACAAAAAAACAAACAAACAAAATTTCAAGGTCAAATTTTTATTTAATATTATTTTTGCACACTCCTAGTAGAAAATATGTGACGTTCAATTACTGTGATTGCTAGTTAATGTTAATATTTTTTTTTTGGATCAATAAAAATTTTTATACACTAAAAAAAAAATTTTTTTTTAGTTTTTCCTAATTTTGGGTTTCAAAAAAATTTTTTTTTGGAAAATTGCAGCCGAAGGGTTGTAGAGATTTTAATTCCGCGTGAAATGATGTATATAAGTCCATACTTTTAATGGGAACTAGCGGAGTAATAAGGGATTTAAAGGTTTTAGATAAGTTACATTTATGTCAGGGATGACCTTGAGATTTTTAGATTTTTTAAATTGAATTTTTGGAGGAAGTATGGGAGATAGAAGAAAAATTTGTAATGATTTTTTGTAGAAAATTTAGTGCTCTATAAAAAATGTATCATTAGTTTTTCCTCTAAACTCGATACTTAACCCGGAAAATTGAAAATAACTAAAAGAAAATTAGTTACATTTATGTCAGATACTGTTTACAACTCCTGTGGCCGTTTTAACCCGGTTTAGAGGGTCAGAAAAATTTTTTATTGAAAAAAGAATCCTTTTACCTTATTCTCCATTGAATTTCGCGTAAAATGACGTATATAAACCCCCACTTTCATCAGAATAAAGCTAAAAGAAAATTAGTTACATTTATGTCAGATACTGTTTACAACTCCTGTGGCCGTTTTAACCCGGTTTAGAGGGTCAGAAAAATTTTTTATTGAAAAAAGAATCATCTTACCTTATTCTCCATTGAATTCCGCGTGAAATGACGTATATAAACCCCCACTTTTATCAGAACAAAGCTGAGAAAAACCCAGTTAAAGTTTAGAATAACAAAAAATAATTTATCCTTGATATTAAGTCCCGCAAGTCCCATACCGATATTTAAAAAAACTGCCGATCTTTTGGTATTCTCAGCTCCAGAGTGGTCTGTAGACCCGATCTATCAAAAAAAAAGTGCCGATTTCTGTATCAGATCGGTAAATATTAATTTTTTTCTAAAAAAAAATTCTTACGGGTGGGTAGATCATTAAATTACTACTGATAACAATACCGTCAACGTATTAATTTAATTCCATGTAAATTACATGTTAGCTTGGCCGAACATAAAGTTCAGACCGCTACCCCGTTTTATTTTATTTTTTCTATATCAATAAATACTCAATACACATATTTTTCATACGGTTAAGTATATTAGACATTACATATTACGGTGACATATTAGCCTATTTGCGGACATAAATAACCGACTCAGTCTCTTTTTTGCCAGTGAGTCGCCGGAGTTCTTATCGTGAACATCTAATTTATTTTTTTTATTCATTTATTAACTAATAAATATTTATACGAGTGCTACTAATCAATAAAAGGTAAATTAATTTTTTTTTATTTTTTTTTGGGTTTTAAATTTCGTCCCTAAAGTCCCAAAAATTCCATGTTTGCTAAAAAAAAGCCTTTTTTTTAATCTCCTTTAAATTCTGAAAAAAATGAGCCGTCGCACGACCCGATTGGCCGCAGGTCAATTTTTGATTAATGATCTATAGATCATTTGATAAATTATTAACGCGATTTTTTCTATGAAGGAATATTAATTACTTGGGGTTGTGTATATTCATTTTACTCGGGATTTTAAACCCTAGGTCGCGGTAGTAATCATTTTAAAAAATTCAAAACTTTTTTTTTTCATTAATGATTAATTAGGTGATTAATGGATCTAGGAATTTTTTTATAGAAAAACTAATAGACCACTTTTAATCTTCTATAATTCCGGAGTAAAATGACCCGTCTCACGACTCAATCAGCCGCAGGTGAATTTTTGATTAATGATCTATAGATCATTTGATAAATTATTAATGCGATTTTTTCTGGCAAAAATTGACACTAACCATATCGTGTTTGTACTCAAACGACTCCCCACGACTCCCTCTAACACCCCCATATCCTGGAAAATTTAAAAAAAATTTTCCGACCAAGAAAATATCATTTTTTTGATTTGTGTTTCAGATGTTCGCAGTTTTCAAGTTTTTCTTAGCGATTTTTGTAGTAATTAATTTACTAGCCACTCAGACGGCTGCGGAAGAGTCTGGAGGCTGGACGGAAAGTCTAACGAGGCTGTTAAAAATTTGCGCGAGTAATTACAACACTTTTAATAATAAAATCAATATCAACAAAGAAAATTTAAAAAGTGATTTTTTGGAGAGTCTTAAATTTTGCTTGCAAAAACGAGCGGTTATAGCAATGGACGCGTTTTTCTCTGAAGAAGTTATTCCCCTGATAAACGGCGTTGATTTGCTGAAATTCAACGATACTAATACCACGGATTACAAGTAAGTTAATTAAATGTTTGTGGTGATATTACTGGTTAAGCGGAAAATGATGAGAACTTATTCTGTCAGAAATGACCTAGAAGTTTGTCGCGGGAGATGTAATTACTCGCACGCTAACACCCGTTAAAGTCAGATCAATTATTTTTGCACGATTGATTCTGAGATTTTTATTTCTTTAATAAAAAATATTATTTTAGTGATTACTGAGCCAACCATTGATTTTAGAGAGAAATTAATAGGGCACTTTTAATCTCCTTTAAATTCTGAAAAAAATGAGCCGTCGCACGACGCGATTGGCCGCAGGTCAATTTTTGATTAATGATCCATAGATCATTTGATAAATTATTAATGCGATTTTTAGTGGGAACAAATATTAATTAATAAGGGTTGTTGGTACTTATTTTAATCAGAATTTAAAGATCTAGGTCGTGGTATTAATAATTTTTAAAAATACAAAACTTTTTTTTTTCATTAATGATTAATGAGGCAATTAATGGATCTAGAAAATTTTTTAAAAATAAACTAACCAAAAATTGTTGATCTTTGATAACTCCCGAGTAAAATAAGCCGTCTCACGAATCATTTGGTCGCAGGTCAATTTTGATTAATGATCTATAGATCATTTGATAAATTATTAATGCGATTTTTTCTATGAACAAATATTAATTACCAGGGGTTGTGTATATTCATTTTACTCGGGATTTCGAACCCTAGGTCGCGGTGTCAATAATTTTCAAAAAAAAACAAAATTTTTTTATAATCTTCCAGTGAATCATTCAACACCGCGCGAGCTAACGGAAAAACCTGGCCTGAAATTGTGTTTGGAAGGTTCGCAAGATTGTTTAAGACTCACGTTCTTAAAATTGACATCGACAGGATTGTCAATCCCGAAGCTTTTGTTGACGAGTCCAACGAAATCGTAGAAGGTAAAAAAAAAAAGTAATAAATTTTTATTTCAAAATTAAATTAACAAATATTTTTTAGGACGAAGGCGCCACCACAGAAAACGACAGAACCATTTGATGCCAATGTTGATGATGGGAGTCTTAGTAATGGGATCAGTGTTGATCCCAATGGGATTCCAGTTCCTGGCTGTCTTGGGTGGAAAAGCCCTTTTGCTTGCTAAATTGGCGCTGATGCTGTCCTCTATCCAGGGATTGAAGAAAATCGCGACCAACGGAGTCAATTACGGGCTCTACCACGCTCCAGTTAGCGATGGGTGGCACGAACGAAGCAGCCGTCTGGTAGATCCTCTGGCACAGTATGAAATTCCCTACGCTGCCCTAGCTCGACATTAATTATTAACTAATTTAATTATACCCTATGACTGTCTATTTATTTATTTATTTAATTTATTTATATTTTTTTAAGGCAAAGAAGACTTAATAAATGTATTTTATATAAAAAATTCAAAATTCGTCTAATTTTTAGTGATTAATGCTCAATTTCTGGGCCAGGGAATGATTTTACATAAAAATTAATGGGCAACTTTTGATCTCCTTTGAATTCTGAAAAAAATGAGCTGTCGCACGACCCGATCGGCCGCAGGTCAATTTTTGATTAATGATCTATAGATCATTTGATAAATTATTAATGCGATTTTTAGTGGGAACAAATATTAATTAATAAGGGTTGTTGGTACTTATTTTAATCAGAATTTAAAGATCTAGGTCGTGGTATTAATAATTTTTAAAAATACAAAACTTTTTTTTTTCATTAATGATTAATGAGGCAATTAATGGATCTAGAAAATTTTTTAAAAATAAACTAACCAAAAATTGTTAATCTTTGATAACTCCCGAGTAAAATAAGCCGTCTCACGAATCATTTGGTCGCAGGTCAATTTTGATTAATGATCTATAGATCATTTGATAAATTATTAATGCGATTTTTTCTATGAACAAATATTAATTACTAAGGGTTGTGTATATTCATTTTAATCGGGATTTTGAACTCTAGGTCGCGGTGCCAACAATTTTCAAAAATTACAAAACATTTTTTTTTTCTAATTATTGATTCAACACTCGGACTGCTCTATTTATTTCGCAATTTGTCTCGCTTTTCTCTGCTTCTATTCTCGTCCCATCAACCAGGATTGAAGGAGTAAACAGTAAACAGAGTCATTTGTCAACAATCAAAGAAACAAATTCTTTCATTAATTGACTAATTAATTAATCCCAAGTAAACTCAACTATCTGTATCACGCTTGTAATTTAGTATCTGATAATATTATCAACATTTAAATGTTTACCTCGAAATGTGACGTTTGTTCATTCATTTTCACTTTAATATTTGACGTGAGCGTTAATGTAATAAACAATAAAAATTTGATTGTGCGAATTTATTAATAATTAAATATCGATTATCGAGTTAAGTGGGGTCAAGTAACTGTTGATAGAAATATTTTATAAACATTATTAATTATCTTTACATCGATTCTACTATTTTCTTAATTAAAATTGTGATTTTTCCAATTTTCCAAGAAGTGCAAAATTGATAGTACTTCAGAAAATCGTTAATTGCAGCCAAAGTATTAAATTTACAAATGAAGTACTAAGAAGTTTTTTATAGCCCGGAAAATTTCCTATCCAATTCACTCCTCAAGTGTCTAATTATATCAATTATTTTCTTGGTAACATCCAATCAAAATCCTTGTTAAGGAAAATCAAAAAAAATTTTTTCACAAAAATCGATAGTTTCTCAAAAAAGAGCTTATTG
>JZSA01005718.1:0-28157 GCA_000956155.1 Cotesia vestalis | reverse complement strand
AAAAAAAATAATGACAATTGGGGTATGCGCGCTAGTGTCCTCTCGGGTATCCTCGGTATAAAAAGAAGCGTGAAGGGTCGTGAGGCTCCAGACACACTTGTATCTTCAAATTACCAAGTGTGTAATTAAATTGTCAGAAATAAAATTCTTTAGTAAATAAAATAATAAATTAAATCGAATTGACGGGAATAAAAAATCTTAATATATTACGTGTTATTAATAACAAACTGTAATTGTAATTATAATTATAAATAGTACGCGTAATTTTTGAGTAAATAAATAATTGTTTAAGCTTGCGATGCCGAGGCGCGAAGTTTTCATTCTTATCTTCGTATTTTTTGCGATTACGCTCAGCTATGCGAGCATTATCTTGCATGACCGTCATGCACCTGTTGGCAAGGTGAGTAATTGATTAATTTATTTATTTTTTTTTTTTTCTAAAAAATTTTTTTCGAAAATTATTAAAATTAGTAAAATTTTTAATTTAAATTTGTGAGTAAAATATTGAAGTTACAAAAAAAAGTTTTAGACAAAAATTGTAGAAAATTAAATTTCCTACAAAAAATGTCTCATATAATTTTTCCATATCTCCCATAATTTCCCCATAAATCAAGATTGAATCCTAAAAAAACCCAATTTCACTTTCACTTATCCGGTTATGATTATTAACTGTAAATTATTGGTCATACCCTTCCAAGAATCCTTAAAAAAAAGAGCCGGGATTACCAGCAGAGATCAGAGAGTCTCGGACGTCATCACCAGAAATCACTTTTCAATAAAATCCCGAATAAAAGATAATAATGATAATACTTAGCGGGTCTTGTGGTGAAATCATACTTGTAAAAAGTTTGATCGTAAGATTCCCCAGCAATCAATTTAGTCGGCTAAATAAAAAATCTTTCTGGTGACCAAGTTTGACAGTTATCAAATAAATTCAATAACTTTTCCTAACTCGGTCACTGGGGATTCATTTTATTAAATTAATATAATTTTATCTCACCTACTTCTTTTTCATCGAAATAATTTAAATTACTTTGTATATTATACTCAAATTGATATTGATACTGATAACGGTAATTTGTTATTAAGCTCTAATATACAATATCACTTTTGTTAGATAGATAAGTAATCAATAATCAATATTGGGGTAAAATTGACGCCAAGTGCAATAGCAATTCAAACTACTTTTTTTGTGTGATTTTGTTTTTTAGCTTTTTTTAGGCGAAATATTGAGTTTAGAAAAAAATTATAAGACACCTTTTTTGTAGCTTAGAAAATTTCCTATAAGTTTTGTTTGAAACTTTTTTTTGTAACTCTAATAGTTTAGGAGATAATTTAATTTAAAATTTAAAAAAATTTTAGTTTTTATTTTCACCGCTATGTGGCGCATTGTCGGGAATTTTTCTCGCAAGTTTGAGGGAATTTTTTGAAAAAATGGCTTAAAAAATAGGAAATAATTATTTTCGGCATTTTTAGGCCTCTAGAATTGAAGTTTTAAAAATTAATAATAAAAAAATCGAAATGAAAAATTTAAAAATAAAAATTCTGTTATTAAACTCAAGCGTATTATTTTAATCCGATTTATTTAATATAGAAATATCAAGTATCACGCTGTGATATAAATATTAAATTTCCGGAAAAAAAGAAATGATATTTCATCCATCCCCTGCTCTCGTTATTACGAGTATCAATTTTTAATAAGGATTTTCTATATTTACTTTATCTTACAGATATATGTATATCTATATAAATGAGTTTTATCGATTAGTGGGACGAAAGACAGGAAAAATTATCAACTCATTGCATCCTGAAATATACTTTAATCAATGTCACACAAGTGACATATTTTTTTTTTTTTTTCAATTAAAAATCTAATTTAGAATATCATTACAGATGGCTCCAGACTCGATAACTAATTACATCTTCAAAGGAATAGGAAAAATCATACCGCCGTCTATAATTATCTCAGGTAAAACTTCAATTCCAATTTTCACCGAAAATAAATTAGTAATTTAATAAATTAAATGTAAATAATAACTTCTTAGAACATTTTGCATCAATTAGCCGAAAAAAAAATTTTAGTTCCAAAATTCACCACTAGGCGGCGCATGGGCGCTAATTTATCTCGCAAGCTTTAGGGAATTTCTAGAAAAAATTGATTTAAAAATCCGGAAAAATTATTTTTGATATTGTCAAGCCTCTAGAGCTTGAATTATTTGATGGCTACTCAAAAATTTTACATCAAAATTATTATCATTATTTTTAGATTGCGTATTTGTGACATCAGAGCCGGGAAAATTTATCTACGAATCGCAAAGCGACGAACCTACAGTCTGCGGAGTTTATTTGATTACTGATCCAGATAAACGAATAGAAGTTAATTTTCTCTCCTTCGACGTTCCTTGTGAGCAAGACGGCCTTGTATCGGTGAGTATTAGAAAAACTACTTATTAATTTTCAATATTAATGAAAAATATCAAAGTTTTGAAACATTCTGATACTATTAATAAGAAAAAAAATTTTAGTTATAAAGTTCGCCACTAGGCGGCGCATGACACGGTAACTTTCTCGCAAGCTAAAAAGAAAATTAATTAAAAATTTGTTTTTTCAGTTCGTTGACGGCTGGGAGTTAAATGGGGAGTTTTTCCCACCAGAAAATGACCACGAGCTGCCGTTCGAGAAAAGAGTCACCGAGTTCTGCGGATCGAGAGTTAGCCACACGTTTTTGAGTTCTCAGAACAGCGCTCTGGTGCAGTATAGAGTTCCGTTCAAGGGCAAGGGCTTTACTATGTTTGTTCGGTACCGGAAAAACCCATTTCGTAAGTTTTAGCATTATTTTGTACAACTAAATATTATTCCGGAAGGCTAAATGTGTTTTAATGCGGATCAAAAGTTTTAATATTATGCCGTGCGGCTTAAAAAAAATTTATGTCGCTCCGCACTTCAAAAAAAAATTCGTGAGGCTAAGAAACAATTTTTAACAAAAATCTTGAGTTTATCAGATCTGTGCGGATTAAAAATTTATTGTGCGGATCTGGGTGGATTTTGTGCGGATCTTTTTTTTTCTTTTGCTAAAAAAACTATCATTGTAATCTACAAATTGTATTTTTGAGGATGATTGCGGATCAATTTTTTGTCGTGCGGATCTGTGCGGATTTTCTGCGGATCATTTTATCGTGGAGCCTAAAAATTATTTTTAAAATCAAAAGAATGTATACTCAAGATTTTATGCGGATCAAAATTTTTCCGTGCGGATCAGTGCGGCTAAAAATTAATTTTTTACCAAAAAAATTTTTTTTTCCAGCGTGTAACATCCTAGTTAACAGCACAATGGACACTTTTACCCTACGGAACTTCGGAGAGCGAAAAAATTGCACCCTGGCTACAATTTACCCCTCTGCGGTCCAAATCGTGGCTCTGAACGTCGGAACAAAGAAACTAGAGGGCCCCAGCTATCTCCGGCAACTCGACCCAGGAATAATCCACCACTGCGACAAGCACCGATTGATGGACCAGGTTCTTATCGGCGGATCCAACGGCCTTGATACTTCCAAATTCGAACTTTTAGATTCCGTCTGCGGATTCACTTCTAAGCCTGAACGGAGCTTCAAGCTCATTGGCTGCGGAGTTACTGCGATCAGGCTGACCTCTAGCGGAATGTTCGACAACTCAGTTAGCGTTTTTGTTCGTCCGGCGATTGATGAGGAAATTTTGAATTCTAATTTAATTTGCGGACTCTAATTGGAATGTTAGATGATTTTAGAAAAATTATTATTGTGTAATAGATAATTTATTTATTTAAATATGAATCTCTGTGTATTTTTATTTATTTTTATCGTAGAATTTCGTTTATGTATTCAGAAATAAAGCATTTAGAATAACCATCACTTGTTTTTGATTTTTTATGGAACCTATGGGACCTAAAAAAAATTTTTGGGCATTATTCGATAGGAAATTTAATTTCCTACAACTTTTGTTCGAAACATTTTTTTATAGGACCAATATTTTAGTCACAATTTTAATTTTAAGGAAAAAAAAAATTTCAAGGTCAAATTTTGAGCCAAAATTTTCAATTCAAAATTTTGGGCTAAATATTAAAAATATGAAAAAATTATAAGAGACCTTTTTTTTAGGAAATTGAATTCTCTACAACTTTTGAATGAAACATTTTTTTATAGGACCAATATTTTAGTCACAATTTTAATTTTAAGGAAAAAAAAAATTTCAAGGTCAAATTTTGAGCCAAAATTTTCAATTTAAAATTTTGGGCCAAATATTAAAAATATGAAAAAATGATAAGAAACCTTTTTTTTAGGAAATTGAATTCTCTACAACTTTTGAATGAAACATTTTTTTATAGGACCAATATTTTAGTCACAATTTTAATTTTAAGGAAAAAAAAAATTTCAAGGTCAAATTTTGAGCCAAAATTTTCAATTTAAAATTTTGGGCCAAATATTAAAAATATGAAAAAATGATAAGAAACCTTTTTTTTAGGAAATTGAATTCTCTACAACTTTTGAATGAAACATTTTTTTATAGGACCAATATTTTAGTCACAATTTTAATTTTAAGGAAAAAAAAAATTTCAAGGTCAAATTTTGAGCCAAAATTTTCAATTTAAAATTTTGGGCCAAATATTAAAAATATGAAAAAATGATAAGAAACCTTTTTTTTAGGAAATTGAATTCTCTACAACTTTTGAATGAAACATTTTTTTATAGGACCAATATTTTAGTCACAATTTTAATTTTAAGGAAAAAAAAAATTTCAAGGTCAAATTTTGAGCCAAAATTTTCAATTTAAAATTTTGGGCCAAATATTAAAAATATGAAAAAATGATAAGAAACCTTTTTTTTAGGAAATTGAATTCTCTACAACTTTTGAATGAAACATTTTTTTATAGGACCAATATTTTAGTCACAATTTTAATTTTAAGGAAAAAAAAAATTTCAAGGTCAAATTTTGAGCCAAAATTTTCAATTTAAAATTTTGGGCCAAATATTAAAAATATGAAAAAATGATAAGAAACCTTTTTTTTAGGAAATTGAATTCTCTACAACTTTTGAATGAAACATTTTTTTATAGGACCAATATTTTAGTCACAATTTTAATTTTAAGGAAAAACAAAATTTCAAGGTCAAATTTTGAGCCAAAATTTTCAATTCAAAATTTTGGGCTAAATATTAAAAATATGAAAAAATTATAAGAGACCTTTTTTTTAGGAAATTGAATTCTCTACAACTTTTGTAGGAAACATTTTTTTCTATCTTGAACAGTTTAGCTGTAATAATAATTATAATATATATCTTTGATATTTTTTCCAAAAATAGTAAATTTAAATTTCAAAATCAAAATTTTGAATAATTTCTCTACATTTTTTTGTAGTTTAGCCAGAATATTAATTTTAAATAAGAGTATTAACCGATCAATATGAACCTAGCAACCCAAACAGCTGCAAATCAAATCAATAAAATGGAAACCGCGACAAACCTTTTGTCAAATTTTTACGGGGTTAATTTTCCAAAAAATGGATCAAAAATTTCAAAATTGACCAGCTACCTTGCAAATACTACCAAAGAGCCTCAATTATCAATTTCTTCTTCTTCTTCCGTCGATGAAAGCTCTCAAAATTTGAACAGCGAGGTAAGAAATTCAAAAAATTCAATATTTAAGAAAGTACGAAAATGTTGCTAATTATTAACAATTAATTATACAGATAAACACTTCTTCCGAAGAGGTCACGGCACATAACCTGTTGAAGGTCTCGATAATCGACGAAGTTGACAAGGAAATAGATTTTGAATTTAAAAATTTGAATTTTAATGAAGAAAGCGCTCAAAATTTGGATGAAGCCAATGAAAATAATAATAATGAGAAGCAACAAATTGGAATTGAGAAGGAGGATATGTTGGATACTTTTTCCGAAGTTTCTAGTGTGAGGTCCAAGGTTAGAAATAAAAAGAGAGGGGGAAAATTTGAAAAAGAAAATTTTAGGCAATCGAGAATTGACACGCAAGTGCTGAAGAAAATTCCGGTTTTTGATGAACATTTTTGCGACCTTTCGAACAATAATTTGGAAGAGTTTCCTTTGGATTTGATTGAGAGGATTAGAAATGTCAAGGTATGAATTTTATTTTATTTTTTTGAAGAAAAATTGAAAAATTTAGAAATTTTGGGGCCGAAGGGCCTTAAAATGGAAATTCTGGGAAAACTATTGGGTTTAGAGGAAAATTTAAAGAAAACTTTTTTGTAGCTGAGAAAATTTCCTATCAATTTTGTTCGAAATTTTTTTTTGTAACTATTATAGTTAAGGAGATATCAAAGTTTGAAAATTTTAAAAAAAAAATTTTCGATTTTTTTGGAAAATTTTCAAATTAAAATTCTGGGAAAACTATTGGGTTTAGAGGAAAATTTAAAGAAAACTTTTTTGTAGCTGAGAAAATTTCCTATCAATTTTGTTCGAAATTTTTTTTTGTAACTATTATAGTTAAGGAGATATCAAAGTTTGAAAATTTTAAAAAAAAAATTTTCGATTTTTTTGGAAAATTTTCAAATTAAAATTCTGGGAAAACTATTGGGTTTAGAGGAAAATTTTAAGATACTTTTTTGTAGAGGAGATAATTTTCTACAACTTTTGTTTAAATCTTTTTTTTATAACTTTGATAGTTAACGAGATATCGCAATTTGAAATCAGAACAATTTTAGTTTTTAATTTCACCGCTATGCGGCGCATTGTCGCGAATTTTTTCCGCAAGTTTAAAGAATTTTTTTGAAAAAATGGCTTGAAAAATATAAAAAAATTATTTTTGGCATTGTGAGACCTCTAGAATTTAAATTTAACGATGGCTGCTTAGAAATTTTATACAAAAATTGTAAAATTTGAATTTTAGATGCTGTACCTAGGGAACAATAATTTAACAAATTTACCCGATGAATTGTTCGAAAAATTAAAGTTTCTGGAGTGGTTGGATCTGAGGAACAACAAGTTGAAAACTTTGCCGAAGGGAATAAAAAATCACAATTTTTTAGAAACAATTTTGCTCCAAGGAAACGAGATTGAGAGACTTCCGGAGGAACTTTGCACCTTAGAAAATCTAAAGGCTGTTAATGTTGGAGGTGGGTGTGTGTTTCCGCCCCCAGAGGTATGGAAGAAGGGGTTTAGAGAGATAATGGAGGTTTTGAGAAAAGAGTGGAACAAAAATCACCCGGAAGAGTATGTACCTCGCAAAGGTTGGTAAAAATTTGACTTTAAAGGGCTGTAAATTTTTAAGGGTTGATTTTATCAAAAAAGTCAATCAGACCTTTTTTGTAGGCAATTAAATTTCCTATCAAAATTGATCATTAAAATATTTAAAAAAAATTTTTTTAGGGGTCAAAATTTGAAAAAAGAAAATTTTTGAGTTCCAAAAAATTAAATTTTTTAATTAAGTCACTTAAAAATTGAAATTTTTGCTCTTATTTCAGAAGAAAAGCTTCCAATTTTATCCCAAAACATCCTTGGAAGTTCCAAAAGGCCCAAATTCAGGCCCAGAAGTCCCAAATTTCTAAAAAATTCAAGATCACGGAGGTTAAACTACAAACCGTCGAACAAATGTCCGCAAATTCGGAAACTTTTATGCCCAAATTGTGTAAATTCTTTGGCCAAGTCTCAAAATAAGGCCCCAGATTCTGGAGAAGAAGATTTCGAAGGAGAGTACCAATTGAAGGTCCACATGGTAAAAAATAAAACAAAGAGGAACAAAGAATTTTTGGAAAATGAAGAAACTTACTTGGGTTCCAAGAACTGGGGGCCAAATAAACGAGATTTGGGACTGACGGTTAATCTAGAGGAAGAGGAGAGAGAAGGTTTGGAGAGGGGGAAGGTTAGGAGGGAGAAAATTAGTTTAGCGGAAGAGATGAAGCGGATAGAGGACATCCAGGTCAAGGAACGGGTTTACAATGTTGTTACTAATGACGGGGTGGTTACTAAATTGAGGCCCATGAGGATGGGGGATCCTAATTGGGTCCTAGGGTTTGTGGAAAATTATCTTGGGTTTCATAAACAGGTTATGGCCCCATACACGGGCTTCAAAAGAATGTAATTGTATCGAGCTTAAAGAAAACCTAAAAGGAACATAAAATAAATAAATTTAAGAAAAGTTAAAAGTTATTGTTTTATTTTAAGATCTAGAAATTTGGGTTTAGATACTTGATATTGTTCCTGGAACCGAGTATTGTTCCCGAAACCTGGTATTGTTCCTGGAACCTACAATTGTTCCTAGAACCTAGTACTGTTCCTCGAATCTAGTTATGTTCTTGGAACCAAGTATTGTTCCAAGAACTTAGCAGATTTCCGGGCACCAAGTATTGTTCCTAGAACCGTACAATGTTCCTAGAACCTACTATTAATCCTAGCACCGAGTATTGTTCCTAGAACCTACTATTTTTCGTAGAATGTATCAATGTTCTCAGAACCTAGCTTTGTTCCTAGAACCTAACATTGTTTTAAGAACTTATCACTGTTCCTAGAACCTAAGATTATTCTTATAATTTATTACTGTTTCTAGAACCTAGTATCGTTCCTAGAACTTAGTATTATTCCTAGAACTATAGGCTGTTCCTGGAACCTAATAGAGGATACAACATTGTTCTTTAAGGAACCTATAAATATTTTTTACTTGGTACCTTGTAGAAGCGTATACTGTTCCTTATAAAACCTTACATTGTTCTTGGAACCTTACATTGTTCTTGGAACCTTACATTGTTCTTGGAACCTTACATTGTTCTTGGAACCTTACATTGTTCTTGGAACCTTATATTGTTCTTGGAACCTTATATTGTTCTTGGAACCTTACATTGTTCTTGGAACCTTATTTATATCTTGGATATATTAGAATCGTTGACCACCATTTTGTCTTACCTGTCAGCAACCGCAGAAGTTCCTGTAACTCCAGTAATCCGGTTACAAAGGGCGTAAACTGCATCCTCATCTGAAGGTAAGTAAGGTCTGACGGTGTAGATGATACTGGTCGGAACTTCTGGAGCTTTGTAGACAAACAAATCGTTCCCACTGTCTACTGGTATTAATCTCTGAAAAAATATTAAAAATAAGAAATTTTGTACTTGGAACCTGTTAATGTTCCTTAAGGAACTCTATGTTGTTCTTAGAACGATATATTGTTTTTGAAACCTACGATTTTTGTAGAAACTTGTTAAAATTTATAGAACCTATTATTGTTCTGGGAACCTGTTATTGTTCCTAGAACCTATTATTGTTCTAAGAACTTGTTATTGTTCCTAGAACCTAGTACTGTTCTTTTAACTTGTTATTTTTTTTGGAACTTTTTATTGTTCTCAGAACTTGTTATTGTTCCTAGAACCAAGTATTGTTCTAGGAACTTTTTGTTGTTCTTGGAATCTATTATTGTTCCTAGAACCTAGTATTGTTTCTAACAGTACTATAAATTGAATTTAACATCAATGTTCATGGAACTTAACATAAAATCTAATATTTCGGAACCAAATAACTAAAAAAATTAAATACCTGCAAATCTGCAGTTAATCCACCTCGGAAAACCCATGGCTCTTGATCACCGCTCATAAAAGTCTCTTTCCACCCATTAGAGAACCCTGAACACAAAATATTAATTAATTGATTAATTAATCTCTTAAATAATAATTAATTTAAAATTAATAATTTGACAAGATCTTCAGGCCTCTGCTTCTTAATAATTAACGTAATTAAGTAAAAATACAAATTAATATCATGATAATATATGTACTGCTATTGAGAAATCAATATTTTAGGAGCTATAATTATTTGTATAATTTACAAAACATACCTGAACACTTTCAGGAAGATCATTAGTAATATCTTCCAAAGGATATTTAGCCTTTAGTTCCGGGATCCAAGCGACGGCCATTTTTTTGTAGTAAGTTTTAATATTAAGCGCCGTCAGTGCATAGCCTACGAGGCCAGAATCATCTTCAACCACCATGCAGAACTCTGGGCTGATTGTCAGGAACCCGCCGACTAATCTAAAAAAGAAAAAAAAATTAAAAGTTATAAATTTATATCTTGGATATATTAGAATCGTTGACCACCATTTTGTCTTACCTGTCAGCAACCGCAGAAGTTCCTGTAACTCCAGTAATCCGGTTACAAAGGGCGTAAACTGCATCCTCATCTGAAGGTAAGTAAGGTCTGACGGTGTAGATGATACTGGTTGGAACTTCTGGAGCTTTGTAGACAAACAAATCGTTCCCACTGTCTACTGGTATTAATCTCTGAAAAAATATTTAAAATTTTGTACTTGGAACCTATTAATGTTCCTTAAGGAACTCTATGTTGTTCTTGGAACCTGTTATTATTCCTAGAACCTATAATTGTTCTAGGAACCGGTCATTGTTCCTAGAACCTATTATTGTTCTTGGAACTTGTTAATGTGCTTGGAACCTCTTATTGTTCCGAGAACCTATTATAGTTCTAGGAACCTGTTATTTTCTGAAACCTAACACTGTTCTAGGAACCTGACCTTGTTCTAAGAACCTACTATTGTTCTCAGTACCTCGCATTGTTCCTAGAACCTAGTATTGTTTCTTATTGTACTATAAACTGAATTAACCATCAATATTCATGGAACTTAACATAAAATTTGATCTTCACTTCGGAACCGAATTACTAAAAAAATTAAATACCTGCAAATCTGCAGTTAATCCACCACGGAAAACCCATGGCTCTTGATCACCGCTCATAAAAGTCTCTTTCCACCCATTTGAGAACCCTGAACACAAAATATTAATTAATTGATTAATTAATCTCGTAAATAATAATTAATTTAAAATTAATAATTTGACAAGATCTTCAGGCCTCTGCTTCTTAATAATTAACGTAATTAAGTAAAAATACAAATTAATATCATGATAATATATGTACTGCTAATTAATTTAATTACGTTAATCATGAATGGTCTAAACAATTAACAATTAATTATTATAATTAATAAAAAAAAAAGTTCCCGTACATGTGTAGCTGCCTTGAGTAAACGTCGTCATCGATGACTGGAATTTTCCAAATGCTATGAACAGTACACGAAAAACAGATATTAATTGATGATTAATGATTAACAATAAGTTACTAATGTTAATTACAAAGCGGATTGATTAGGTTCCGTGAGGAAAATTGCTTTATTAATGATAGTTGATGATTCAGTGACCAGTGGTGGTAAAAAGTGCTTACCCAGCCATTTGACATACGAATTAAGGAGGGAGATTACGCCTCTCATGTCCCAGATGTAGGAGTATAGGTCGTAGAGAAGTTCCCGGTTGTCACAGTAAGTCATTCGCTGGAACAGGCGGTTTACTGCTTCACACATGTCATTGAATTTTGCAGCTCTTGATAGCCATTCTTCGTACTGAAAAATTAGAAATCATTACTTGGTATTGTTCTTAGAATTTAATATTGTTCCAAGAACCTATGACGGTTCCTAGAACTTGATATTGTTCCAAGAACTTCTGATTGTTCCTAGAACTTAACATTGTTCCTAGAACCTATCACTGTTCCTAGAACTTAACATTGTTCCTAGAACCTATCACTGTTCCTAGAACTTAACATTGTTCCTAGAACCTATCACTGTTCCTAGAACTTAACATTGTTCCTAGAACCTATCACTGTTCCTAGAACTTTACATTGTTCCAAGAACTTATTTTTGTTCCTAGAACCTAATATTGTTCTTGGAACACTACATTATTCTAACTCAAAAAAAATTCAAAATTAAACTTACATCAGCCTTGCAGCTCTCGTCCTTCTTCTTCAAGACAACATGCGCATTACTTTTCAGCCAATTAAATTCCTGAAGAACCTGAATCCCCTGGCCGCCATGTTCGAACGGCAAATAGAACAGGTCACAGAGCAACCCAAGGTCTTCTATCGTAAGCATTTTATCTTTATCCTTCTCCCCTTCTCCGTCAGCACCATCTGTCTCAACAATCATTTGAGTTCCATTGACCTCCTCGACCTGCATGCTTCCGGATGTTCCACTGCAAGTGGAGGTGTTCTCAACCATAGCCTCGTCATCCTTGACCGTCTGACTGGGTGAATTGCTAGGAGTCGTATTGCAGTCCATCGGTTCCGTTACTTCCGGAGACTCCAGGTTCTCCTGTTGGTTCCTGGTACCGGTTCCATCTTCAGTTCCAATTTTCTGAGTCTCGGTTCCACCTGTTCCGGCCGTTCCAACTGTTCCAGGTCCGTTCTCGGAACAGGCAGTTCCAATTCCGGAATTTGAGGTTCCAGTGCCAGTATCAACCGGTTCCACTTTATTATCCGACACCAGGCTGTTCATAGCTGGACCAGTGGGCCCTGGAAAGTCGCTAGTGACGCTGGAACAGACTTCTGCCAGTGCCGCCAGGTGGTTCGTGTTCCCCGGGGCGGTGATCGGCGCACTGGATACTGTCGACACTGTAGAGGTTGCTGTAAGACTCATGCAAGTGTTCACTGAGGGGATTATCGGGATTGGAACAGTGGGCGCCACTGCAGGCTGCGGTTTCGCGATCACACCCCAGGCGGCCTTTTTTTTGGAAAATTCTCCCAGCCAGTCTTTGATAGCTGCTTTTAGAGCGTGTCGTGGGTGATACATGTTCGGTGATAACGTACTCGGAACATCTTCTCCCACTACACCGTCTTCGGTCTCAGTTTCTAATTTTATATCCGCTGATACTGTGTCGTTGAGACTCAAGTCACGTTTTCCGTCTACGTTACAGCGGCTCCACTGGGCCAAAGTGTGGATTGCGATAAAATTTGCGCCGTATTCACAGTTTGGGTTTGTTAAGACACCTCGCAATTTTGGGATCAAATCTGGTGATCTGAAATTATTTTAATTATTTATTTAATATTTTAATAACGTCAATAATAATTATAATAATACTTACCTTCCAGAATAAGGCCCCAAAAATACTCTTTTTTGATCATAATCATTAGCATGAAGATTATCCCAAATAACCGGCGGCCTTCTGAGTACCTCAGTGATCTCTTCGATGCTCTCTGGAGTAAGGAGCCTGGAAATGACCTTAGGCCCGGTCCACATGATGTCGATCTCCTGAGCCAGCTTGCTTCCTAGAGTGTTCAAGTACTCGGAACTTGGAACATTGGGCATGGCTCTCGTGGCGCAGTACTGAGTTGGACAGAGCAGGAACTTCGGTTGTCCCAGATGCTGGAAAATGTCATTGGTCACCGAAACCTGGGCGTGGGCGAACGACTGGAAGACTTCCTTGTCAGCTTCGGACATTTCCGGCTCTATGTCGTCGAAGAGCAGGGCGAAGGCCGTGCAACCGAATTGAGATACTTGCTCCAGTTTTCGCTTAAGGGCTGTTACTTCCTTCACACTGGAGTAAGTTATATCCAGACCTGGGGACAGAGCGTAGTAAAAGGTGATCCCTGAGTCCCGAGCGGAAGTTATCAGTCCGGTTAAGTGCTCCGCTTCTTCGACTGTGTAGAGGTCGCGCCAGAACGCTCGGTGCTTGTAGTCGTCCTTTGGGGCGTACAAATATGAATCCATGCCCCATTTTTTCATTCTGGAAAATATAATTAGATTAGTTATTATTTAGAATATCGGTTCCTAAAACTGCTGTTCCTAGAACAATTACCTTTAAGATGGTTCAACTATGTTCGTTATGAGCGATTTGTCGTTATAAACGGTTTTTAGCTTAAAGGTTTTATATTGTATTAAGACGGGACCTTAAAATTTCGTCGTTTTTGATATTTAGTCTCGGAGGATCAAGACGCCTGATACCATGGAAGAAAGAGGTGACTTACTTCTGGAAGAGGTCTTTTCGCTGCTCGGAGGTCCATGGCCGCCCGTAGAATCCTGGAAGATATAAAATATTTAGACGTTATTTTAGTATTTAATATTATTCATATCTTCTAAAATATTAGAGATAGACTCATGACATACAAACGTTTTTTGTAGGAAATTTTACGAGCTACAATTTTAGATTCTTATAAATTTTTCCTAAAATCATTATTTTAGGAGTTATGATCAATTTTATCACAATTTTTAATTTTCCACTTCCTAGTCACTCCTAAAGTTTCTGTATCTCCTAAAATATTGAAAATAGACCTATAGAATATAAACGTTTTTTGTAGGAAATTTCCTAAGCTACAATTTTTGTCTCTTATAATTTTCTCCTAAACTCAATATTTTAGGAGTTATAGCAACTTTTCATTTCCTAAACCGTTAATTTTTAAATTTCCACCCAAAATTCCTCCTAAAAAATTTTTCCAGGCCCCCCAGGTGCCTTTAAACCCTCTCCTTCAGGACCACCCAGGCTTGCGAGTACTCAATCCACAGGATTTTCAATCCTCTACAAGGTTATGCTCACCAAGTCAAAAAAATAAATTTCTTAAAAAATAAAATAAATTAAATTAATTAATAATTAAATATTTATACTTACCCTCGACAACTCCGCAGATAAAATTTCCATTTTTTATATTAGAATTATTCGTTCCATTAGTTTCTGTCATTTTCACTCACTCAAAAATTTTTTTTTTTACTAAAAAAAAATTTTGATTTTTTTTTTAACACTTTTTAATTTTATTAATTACACAATAATTTAATTATTTAAAAAAATTAAAAAATTAACATTTTTTACTTGTTATTTTTTTCTCCAGGATTAAAAATTGTTGCCGAAAATATTTTGACACCTCAAATATTATTTTATTTTATTTTCAGCCTTGATTATTTTATTTTTATATATTTTATATTTTATGTATATTTAGTGGGTAAATATTGTTGTAAAAAGTGCACTTGTGTACTTAGTTTACTTAGTAGCAAGTAATAAGACATTCGACATCATGGACTGCCGAGTTTTGATGTTTTTTTGGGGTTATTGTTATTATTGTAAATATAAATGGCTCTGCGCATGCGCGGCCAGCGCGGCAAAAATTAGCGGGAAAATTTAAATTTAAAAAAAATTTTTTAATTTTAAATTATTAAAATTATAATTCAATAAATTAATTATTTAATTAATTTATTTAATTATTAATAAATTAATTTATTAAATTATTAATTAATAAGATGAATTTAATAAATAAATAAGTTGAAAAAAATTAAATATATTAAACCCTATTATTATTTATTTATATTTTTTTCAGACAAAAAAGACTTAATAAATGTATTCTATATAAAAATTAAAAATTTCTCTAATAAAAATTCTTTTTTTTTCAAGATATTTTTAATAAATTTTTATTACAATAATAAATCGACTTTTTTATTTCAAGATATTATTTTTTTAATTTCTTCGACCCAAGGGAACACAAGTGACATTGCTCCTTGGGTATTGCAGTCAAAGTGAGCAAACCCAACGATATGGTCCTCGTGGATCACCGGTGAGCCGATCATCATCTTGAATTCCTGAAAAAATACGAAAATTTAGGTTTTTTGGACTTTAAACCTAATTTTGGAACCTAAAAAAATTTTTTTTTCCAAAAACAAGGACACTACTTTATTCTGCATTAAATTCTGCGTGAAATGACCTATAACAACCTTGAATTTTCTCAAAAGAAGGCCTAGAAATCGTCATTTAAAAACTTTACTTTTTAAATTTAAAAATTGGCGCTTCCCCCTCCCTAATTTCGCAAGTCCCATACCGATATTTTTGAAAACTGCCGATCTTTTGGTATATGTAGGTCCAGGGTGGTCACTAGAACCGATTTGTAAAAAAAAAAGTGCCGATTTCTGTATCAGATCGGTAATTATCGCCGATTTTCCGCGATTGAATAAAAAAAATTAAATTTTTACCTTTTCTGTTTGTTTCATCTGAATGCAGCACTCATTTTCGACCGCGAACGGGCAATCTTTCTTTATAATAACCGAGACATCTTCTTCGTGCATCAAAAAGGTGTCGTAAAAAATATCGTCTTCCTTAACTCTGTCTGGCGTAAAGCTCCAGCCCTTGATCTTGTAGACGTCTCCCATTCCAATGTTTTTCGTCGGAAGTTGCATTATCTTTCTGGTGTGATCTTCCGGCAACGCTTCAGCCAACTTCAGAAATTAATTAGGAAAATGATTAATTAATTAAGAAATATATATGAAATTACCTTGAGGATGACCATGTGAGCGTTTTCCATCTTGATGACTTCACTGACAGTCCTGTTGATGAATTCTTCTGTCTTTTGGACCAGATCTGCCTTGTAACCAACAGCGACTATCGCGTTAGCTTCAGTATCACAGTGGCTGGATATCAGCACGTGGGTTTTTGATACCATAACTCCTGGACATGGATAGTATTCTACCTTCCCGTTGCTGTTAGACATAAAGACAAGCTCAGTTGCATTCTCAATTCCTTCTGCAGCGTTAATTCGAGCGAAACCTTTTCCCGCGTCTTCTGTTGGAATTTCTATCTTTTTTTCTTCATCTCTGCATTGATTTGAGCCCGTTTCTGAAAAAATAAATTACATTATAATAATAATAACAAGAATAATAATAATACTTACCATGATGAGCAATAGCTCCATGAAAAACTAAAAGGCCAACAATAATAAAACGCATTGTTGTTTGCTAACAGATTATCAATTACAGTTTTCGCAACTGACAAACTTATCCTATTTATAGCCGATTGATGATCATTATTTTATTATACTATTATCATAATGTAATGATATAATCTATAATTGCTGTAATAAGTCATGGAAATTGCCGGAGGTTTTAAAAAATTGCGAGCGTCGAGGTTATATAAACATGATTATTAAATTAAAATGATAACAGTTATTACTTACAAAAATAATATTTACAATTTATTATTTATATATCAATTGAAATTATAGATTATTTACAGGAATATCTGGTCACGAATTGGGACCAAGAGATTCGGACATTTGGATCTTAGGCCGTAGATACCGTCTTGGAGGGAACATACTCCTGATATATTGCATTTTATCAGGAATTCAGTGAACTAGAAAAAAAAAAAAAAAGGTTCTTAATTAGTACTATTTTTTGGTAGTTTAGGAAATAGTATCCTTTGTTATGATGATGATGATGATCGTCCACATCATCATAATTTCTTCGGTAGTATAGTAGTCAGTATTCTCTGTCATGATGATGCTGATAATAATCAACTTCATCATCATTTCTTCGGTAGTATAGTAGTCAGTATCTTTTTTTATGATAATAATTGATGATTATCATCATAATTTCTTCGGTAGTATAGTAATCAGTATTCCCAACCAAGAAAATGACAATCATCATTCCTCAGCCAGTATCTTAATCAATCCCCCCTTTAAATAATAAACCATACTTACCAAAGCATTATTTTGATCATGGGGTCCAATAACAACAACAATACACTCATTATTATCTGGATCAGCCAAGACCTTAGCTTGGTTCCCCAACGACTCAATGCTAGTATGCGACAGTTGGACACTAGTGAACGGTATGTTGATACTCCCTTTCACAGCACCGCGCTCGTACCTAAAATTCCAAAAGTAACTCATCATCCAAGATCTAAACTTCAAAAACGCAAACTTACTGTATATTATTCCTGATGTCGACAACAATCATCTTATCCCGTTTGTTTCCGTAATAATTAACGAAATCATCAATACTAATCCTTGGCATCTTCTCAGTTCCAGGTTCAGGTTCCTTCCAGTGGCTGGCTTTAGATTGGTCGAACTGGTACTTCCGATAGGTAATACTCGTCGGAGTGTTCGTGTACATGTCCATGGAGTCTTTGACGCATAGCTCGATGTCCACCTCAGGAAGATCAGAAAACAGGAGGATACACTCGTTGAAGCCGGAATTTAACAGCGCGTCTCTAAGCTGCTTCAAGATTGCGAGGCCGACCATCAAAGGGAACGACGAGTCTCCGAGAAGAAGCTTGTCCCATAGATGGAGAATCTTGTGCAGCGGGAACACGTCTGGAACAGAAATTTAATGGTTAGAATGATAAACTTTAGAAGGTCATCTGGTAGAACAAGAACTTACGTGAGAACATGGTGAGGAACCAGGGAATTGCGAAGAGTTCCGGAACAAAGTTGATCCCTCTCAAGTGGTTCGCTAGCTTGGGATCATGGAACCCGATGATCTGCGAGAATTTTCCAAGGTACTCTTGAATGACAGCGCTGTTGTCCTTCAGGAAGAACTGGTGCAGGTATTTGGGGACAAAAGCCTCCAGGCAGGCGAACGCCAGTGCCTCGTTATTAAAGTTCAGGTACAAGAACGGCGCTGTGAGCGAGTCTAGACCCTGCCAGTAGACATATTGAGGGTTGTTCCTCACCCAGGCCTTGAGGAGTCTCTGGAGTCGTTCATGTCCTGCTCCAGAGGACAGCAACTCGCTGTACTGGTGACATCTAGGAATGTCCACTTCAATCTGCCGGTCAGTGTGCGTTGGAGTCTCCTTGTCGATCTGCTCGTATTTTCTCCGGATGTTCCCGACTACTCCCAAAATCGCTGCCCAAATCTGGCCGCGGAAGGGCGGAGGAATATCTTTGTGGGCTTCTCGCAGGATTGCTGATCGAGACACTGGGTAGGCTTGGAGCAGCCGCTCGAATAGGACCAGTCGGTAGAACTGGTACTCGGTGTCTCGTTCCCGGATTATCAGCGGAAGCTTGGTTGTCGCGTTGGTTAGTTCGTCTTGGAGATGGAAGTCTGCTTCTGTCGATAGCTTTGGGCTGTTGGCTATGTACGGCACGTGGCTTAGACGTTGCTTCAGAGTTTCTAGGGGTACCTAAATTGAGAATAATGACTACTATACTACTAAATGACATCCAACATCACAAATAATAAAAATAATGTTCATACATACCTTAATAACCCTAAGATCCAGCAACCCAGCAGTGTCTCTCCTTCCAAACATTTGCCCCAGTAAAATAATCAAATTAGGAATCGACAAAATCGGAGGCCTGGACCTAATCAGCCCTTGTTTCTTCAGCTCGCCAGTCATGTCGCCTCCAGCGAGCTGCCACAAGTAATACAAGTCGTCCATCTTCCTGGTAACAACATCCAGGAACTCGTCCTGATCCTTGAACTCTCCAGCCCTGAACTCCTTAAAAATCGGAAGATCCAGCAGCTCCAAGGCGCTGAGCCGCTTTGAAGGATCAACCTCCAGCGCCTTTGCCACAAACTCCTTCAACTCCTGCGGAATCTTCTTGTATGTGTCATGCCGGTCGCACTCCAGGGCCAGCCGCTCGAAGATCCCGTTTTCGGACTGCAGCAGGCTCAGGAGCTTCCACAGACATTGGCCCAGCTTCAGCTCCGCCCAGAGTGACTTCTTCAGCAGCAGCTCCGCGATGATCATCCCTAGGGACCAGGAGTCCACTTTAGGAGAGCTGGGGGTGCTCTGCTCGTTCAAAAACACCTCCGGGGCAGTGTACTTCGGGCTCCCGATCGGAAAGGAGACATTCCGGCCCATGTCAGTCATGTAGTAGAGTCCGAAGTTGTACAGCTTTATCTCCTGGCTCCTGGAGATCAGGATCGTCTCCGGACTCAGGTGCCTGCAACATTAATTATTAGATTATCAAGCTCCAGGTGAATAAAATTGTTAAGCTTACCTGTGAGTCAGTCCCAGGTCGTGGATGTGGCTCAGCGCCGACAGACACTGGTACGCGATGTACTTGATAGTCTCCCAGGAGAAGCTTTCATCACCAATGTGTCCGGAAAGCGGAGACCCAGTATACTCAGCCACGACGATCGTCCGCTCGTGCTTACTCCGTATTATGTCCAGGTACGGAGCCAAGTTCTTGTGCCGGACCGTCTTCAGGAATTGGGCCTTTCCGTAGATCGTGATCGAGTTTGGCGTTAATGGCAGTCCGTTGCTTCCGCAGAGCTCCGTTGGGTGACTCTGAGCGAAAAATGTCATGCCTCCTAGGCATCGCTCTTCGCTGTCCAGGATCGCCGGACACATTTTCAAGGTTTGTTTTGAAAACCAGGTTAGATACTGTTTTCTTTTTACTTATCGTGCGGATGCTAGTAGTAGGCATTTGTTTTTGTGACCAACTTCGGCTTTTCGGAGATAGATGGCGGGAGCTAAGAGTTTTAAGCTTGTGGATTGACTTTGCTGTTGGTAGAAGCAGAGGTTGGCTTACCGACTTTAGATTATAAGATTTTCATTTTTTTTTTCCATTAAATTAATTCTTACATTTTTTATTCTCTTCAAAGAATCATTGGAAGTAAAGCGTAGGGATAAATATTCTGAATTTATTTCGTAATTTTTCTGTAATACTTCGGCAAAATCTGCATTTCCAAAATCGTGAGGAATTACAGTTAGAAAATATTTCTAGCTCAATATATACCAAAAAAAATTCAATGCCATCAATTTGGTTATCAGTCATCGCAACAAATAAACAAATACCATCAATCCGATTTATTACGCACTTTATCAAAACTATATTTATCTAGTCCAATAGATAAGCGTATCGAATTCCATCCAAACCTGTAAAATTAACACCAAACACTGCATCGCTAACCTTGACACCCAAACCATTCGATTTAAATCCAGCTGATAAAACACAATCTAACAAAATACAAGTGATACAACGTAAACACGTGCTTGTATATAAACTTTCGGCAATCTCGATCGAACTTCAAATCGAATTAGCCTCACGATGTCTGTTAGAGTCTTGGTAATTAGCGCCCTGCTCGCCCTAGCGGCAGCGCAAGGTAACTATTTTTGATACCTTTTTATCTAGTCCAGCTTTAATTAACACCTTGGAATGTTCCAGGTTTCGACGATCTGTTGGAGCAGCACGTAGAGTATCCCAGCTTTGGATCCAAGTCTACAAACTACCGCTGGGGAACCATCAAGAATATAGGAACTGCGTTCCGGACTTCTGTGATTGTCTCTGAAGAAAAGACCTCTAACTACCACGGGTGCGTTGGAGTTCCCGTCAGCAAGAAACATGTCCTGATATCGAGGGCTTGCAATCTCAAACTGGACAAGAAGCTTGTCGCCGTAGCTTCTGGAGCTGTCAATTGGGACCAGGAGAATTCGTTCCGTGATGTTGGGAAAGTTGAACCCTTAGGAGAGAATCTTCTTCTTGTTACTGTAAGTCTTCAATATCATCAACAATGACATAAAAGGAATCTAATGTTGGACTTTTGGTAATCTTTTGCAGTTGGAAAATGAAATTGAAGAGGATATTGTGGTCTACAGCCTACCCAATGAGAAACTTCGGCTAGGAGCTTCTTATCTTTCCTTTGGATGGAGTCCTTTGTGCACTCCAGTTGCTAAAATTGCTAAGCAAACCTTCAAGAAGGAGATTTTGATCGTTGATGATGAAAATTGTAGGATTACTGATGATAATCACGCTTGTGGTGAAGAAGCTTCGCGGAAGGTGAGTTTTAAGGTGAATTTAGATTTGGATTGATGCTAATAATAATGATGACTTTATTTCTACTCGACAGGTCGGTGCTGGATCTCCTGTTATCAGAGGGATCACTGTTTATGGATTCACTGACTTCCAATGCTCCAAGAAGGGCTCCATTGATGAAGTTTTTCCATTTGTTGATTCTATTAGGACTCTTATTGCTAACTAAGCCATACATTGATCAATTTTCAATTTTTTTTTGTAATTATAATCTGTAACAGTATTTTATGATTATCTTTTGTGGATCTAATGAAATAAATTGCATTTATTAATGGAGCTTGTTATATTCAATTCTCATATTCCTAAAATTAATGACTCGTAATAACAACTCAATAACTTTTATCAGTCAATAACTATTAAATGAATCCTTGAGGTAAAAACAGCGGCAATACAAGCTCTGCCAGTCAACATGAAGACACTCGGACTCATTTGGTTGATTCATTTTTTACCACTTTCTTCTTTAGAAAGAATTTCTCAGCAAAGTATTTTATAATTTTATATTTTTTATTGTTATTATCATTTTGTAGTCACTTAGGACTAACAAATTTTTATATTATTTTTTCAGAATGCACGGAGTATGCAAAATTAGTCTACGCCGATGAAGACGTTCCAGTTCTCCGACTTGATGCAGGAACAAACACAGTTTCCAAGTGCGGGATCATTGAGACACCTTTAATTGTCGGAGGAACTAAAGCTAAGCCTATGGAATTTCCTCACATGGTAATTTATTAATAATTAATATTAATATCCATAAAATAGTGACAAGAAAGTTCAAAAAAATCAATATAAAGTAGAAAAATATGAACCAGAGCCTTGAATTGGCCAAAAAAGACAATTTTTTATAAAAGGGGCGTATTTTGTGGAAAAGGGGCGTGTTTTATAACATGTGGGCGTGGTTTATCCTAGTTGCTAGGTTGGTTGCTAGGTAACTGGCCAATGAGCGGTGCTTAGGGCGGTTACTGGGGGCGTTGCTATGGCAACAACCTACTGGGCGGGGCTTGAGCGCAAAAAGGGGCGTGTTTTGCTAAAATTTACATTTTTAGGCAGTTATCGGATACGGAAAGGATGAAATCGCTTGGCAATGCGGTGGGACGTTAATTTCGGACAATTTTGTTCTTACTGCAGCTCACTGTATGGATTCAAGAGACAAGTAAGTATTATTCTCCGCCTTTTGGTGAATTATTTAAGAAATTAGATAATTACTTGATTGGTTGACTTGTTTAGAGGTCCAGCGACGAAAGTTCAAGTTGGGCTAATCAATTTAAAGTCTCCGGGACCATTTATGCAGGAAAGGAACGTCAAGGAAAGACTAACGCATCCTGATTACAAGGTTCCGTTGAGGTACAATGATATTGCGTTGCTAAAATTAGAGAAGCCTGTGGATCTGACGGCGGAAGTGAGGCCGGCGTGCTTGGAGGTGGAGGAGAATCTGGTAGATAAGAAGTTTATTGCTAGTGGATTTGGAAAAACTGCTTATGGTGAGTTTTAAGGTGAATTTTTTAGAGAATGAAGGTTAAGCTGATGATTTGATGCAGAAGCGGAGGCGGGGAGTGAAGATTTAATGAAAGTTACGCTGGATAGGATTCAAACGGAAGAATGTAGAGAGAAGTTTAAAGGTGAAGTTGGGAGTAAGGCTATGCCGGATGGATTGAGAGACACTATGATTTGTGCTGGAGTTATGGAGGGCGGGAAGGACACTTGTCAGGTATTTTATTCTGATTTTAATTAGAAAGACTTTCAAATTTTGTATTTTTAAAGCTTTATCGGCTATATTATCAATTTATTTTGTATTTTTCATCATAAATAATAAAAATTACTTAACAATATTCATTTTTTCATTAATTATAATTTTTTTAAATTTGAATTTTGGCGGGAGCGTGACGTAGTTCCTAATCCGGTGCGCAGCGCCATCTTACAGAAAATTTAGGAACTAAATTTTTCAAATTTTGTCTTTTTAAGGCTTTATTGACTATATTATCAATTTATTTCATATTTTTGATCGTAAATAATAAAAATTAATTTTTTTTTTTCAGGGTGATAGTGGAGGGCCATTACAGCGCGTTTTACGCGAACCATACTGCACTTACAGTGTCTTAGGAATAACAAGTTTCGGAAAATTCTGCGCTTTTAAAAACTCCCCTGCAATTTACACGAAAGTTTCATCATACTTAGATTGGATAGAAAAAACAGTGTGGCCTTAATTATTTAACAAAAATTTATTTACAATTTACAATTAACCGTAACAAGTTTCTAATTAAAATTTAATTAGAAAAACATAGATTTATATATATATTAAGATATATCTAAAAAAATAATAACAGATTATAATTAAAATAATTAATCGATAAAGATGTAAATATATATATATCAGTCTTCCACTCTCGCGGTTGATCTTTCTAGTTAATGTTAATATATCTTTTGAGTAATCGTGTGATGCCTTTTGAGTCAGTCTTATATTATCGTAAATATTACCAGTCTGAAAAAAAAATAAGAAAAATATATTAGAGTGATAAATTCTCTGGAGAAAATTTTATCAAGGTGCGCCGGTAAAAATAAACAAGGATGTCTGGATCGTAATAGCACACGTGGGTGAACAAGATCCGGACGATTTATTACTTCCAGTACATTTATGAGAGCAAGTACTGCTTTTTTTTTTAGTTTTTTAATGCTGGAGGAATTTTTAGGACTTGAAATAAAAATAACGTATCAAGATTTAAGTAAAATTATAAATAATTCAAAAACTCACCGAAAAAAATCTAAAGTAGCGGCATTTGTTCTTATGGTAAGTAGATATTGCTAAAATAACTTAATCCTAATAAAAAAGAAGCCAGCGCTGTGGACTCGGAAGTGAATGTCATGTTCATCAGTCTGCTCTTGCTTGACTTCTTGAAATTGTGATATATTATCATTACAGGTAACAGAATCACCAATAAGGTGCGTCGTTATTCAAATGCTGCCACGAAGCAAACTCGCTCCAGGTGAGAATGTTAGCTCTGACTGCCTCGCTGGGTTTTCCAGATCCGATGGTATTATCTCCGTTGTTCACCTCTACGGTGTTCAAAAGGTTGCTGGGAATTTTAGCGTCGGTTTGTGAGAACAATGAGTAACGTCGGCACTGAAAATAAATTAAAAAAAAATAAGGCCATTTGGCACCAGCCAAGATGGAAGGTAGATTTCATGCAATCCATGATTTTAATAACAATATTATAAATAATTATTCAAGTGTTGCAATGGTTGAATTTTGCAACAAAGTAAATTGAAGAGAATTTTAAAAGCTTTAAAATGAAATGCAGAAAAACGATCTATCATTTCTCAATGAAAAGTTATTCCCTAGTAAAGTCACCAAACAAGTGATTTTTTAGATTTTGGAAAATTTCAAATGGCTGCCATTTCTAAACTATTTGATGGATTCAGCTCATTTTTGAACTCATCCAAGCTAATTATCTATAGAATATGTCTACCAAGTTTCATGAAGATTCATTAAGAATTGTGGGAGTTATCGTGTCCACAAACTTCCAAACCAACGTCATTTTTAAGCCTTACTCGACTAAATAATTGATATAGTAACGAAATTCTATGTGAATTTTGACACAAGGGCCAATGCAATAGATAGATTTTATGAAATCTACCTAAAAAACGGTAAGTCTTCAATATTCTGTAAGTTTAAAAAAGTCTTACCTCAGGACGTTTCTTCACAATATAATTCTTCTCTTCATTATTGTCCCAAAATTCCTGACCATTAACGCGATAGCAGACGCAGAACTCGATCTTGTCAGACTTTCCGGGCAAGGTCACGCGGAATTTGAAGGTGTCATAGAGAATAAACTTGGGCTGGATGGCATTGGCGCCCAATTGTTGTACATAGGTGCAGTAGACGTCCTCGTGGGACTTCCAGTTGTCTCCGCTGGTTCTCACGAGGACCTCTTTGTCATAGGCGACGTTTTTGACCTTGATAGTCCCGTCCAGACACTCTTCAGCCTCGCGGATTATCACGTTCTCCAGGCAGACTGAGTTCTGGTCCAGTTTCTGTCTGAAGGCCAGGTAGTCGCTAGCTGGCTGCTGGAAATGGGCTATCCAGGGGTTCGTCGTTGCCTCTGCCTGGTCTCGGATTGCTTTTGATAAGTAGCCGGTTGGATAGAAAGACGGAGGCATGTTGCTGGGTTCTGACATCACGCGAACCTAAAGCAACGTCTTCCATAAGCCCAGTTAACAAAGCAAGGTCACCAATAACCTTCGTACCACGAAAAGCAATCCAATAGAAACTTAAAAAGTAGTGTCTAAAAATAAAATCATAAACTAACTTGAGTTAAAGGTCTCCCACGGTCATCAGCAAAGACCACGCGCTTCTTTTGTTTATCATTCCCCTTCCTGCGGTCCTCGTTGTCACTCTTGGGCTGTTTATTGAAGTGATTGATTGTCAGCCCAGAGAGCTGGTCTATGGTCGAGGTGATGCAGGGCCTGATTCCGTTTCCAGGCGAGGCTGTTACCATCAACGGGTTGTACAGAAAATGATGGTGTCCGTAGACTGGAGGACTGTGACCCAATATCAGCTCCGCTGGCATCGCTATCGAGCACATTCGTCTGAAAATTAAATTATTTATTCAGCAATAAATTATATTTAATCAATAAATTAAATTGGTATCTTATCGCACGATTAAGGACGCAGTCGAATGTTTTTTTTAATCTTAAATTTTTATTTTGGCCCGTAAATATATTTCTATTATTAAATCACTCCGTATGCCCTTGGATGCTCGCCAATTTTGTTAAAATTAAACTATTATTAGATACGATTTTATTTTTAAGTGGATAATTATTCAATAAACAAGAGCTTACGTTTATTATTTATATTTTATGCTTTATTATTTACCAGATGGAATTTTACTGAGCAAAGATCCGCGTGTTATTGCTATCAGAATTATGAATGAGTCGACGAATCGGGGAAAAATTTTATATCTCGACACATGTTTATACTGATTAAAGTTATTTTCAGCTCTGACGTTTTTTTTTTTTTGACTTCCCGCTAAGAAAATTGAAAATTTTCAAAATTCGGGAAATTATTGTTTTTACCCCGAATGTAAACCACTCATAACTTTTTAACGGCTTGGCCGATTTGATCGCGGTTGGCGCCGTTCGAAAGGGCTTGACAAAACTAAGAGTTTGAATTTAATTTGGACCGATTCGCACGAGTAGATTTTGAGAAATCTCAAAATAATAAAAAAAACCAGTTTTTTTTTTCGTGGTTTTTTTGAAATTACTTCAAAACGGCTTTATCGATCGATTCCAAATTCTAACCAGCTTTTAATATTATAAAACTACGTCGATCGCCGCCGGTCCGGTCAAAATCGGTTGATTCGTTCGTGAGTTATCGTTAACGAAAAAAAACCAAAAAAATTGTTTTTTTTTGAATTTTTTGGAAATTTCTTGTGCGATCAATTTGAAATTGAAGATTCTTTATGAAGCTTGAAAAACTGCGTCGAATTCCGCCAATTGCTTGGAAATCGGTTCATTCGTTCAAAAGTTATTGCAGTTTGAAATTTCAAAAAATTGTGTTTTATCGTATTTATGTCAGATTTTTGAGCTCTAAAATAACTAAAAATGGTTGAAATGTCAACGTTATACACGTCAAATTAAAGGTAATTTCATGAGCTATCACCTGAATTTTTTAAAAATTAATTATCTTTTTTTAATCAAAAGTTATAGATTAATAAAGTCACCAAAAACTTGAATTTCACTATTTTGAAAATTTTTAAATGGCTGCCATTTCTAAACTAACTGATCGATTTTGCTCATCTTGGAACTTGATCAAGGTAATTACCTAAAGAATAAGTGTACCAAGTTTCATTTAAATCTGTTGAGAATTGTAGACGCTATTGTGTTCACAAGCCGCGTTATATTACATGAATATATAAAAAGACCTTTTTTACAGAAAATTTCAAGCCCAAAAAAAATAGTGGTACAAAATTATCATAAAAGCGATAGTTTTCCCGTTATCCACTAGAAAGTCGTCAAGTTACATAAAGAGAAAGTAAAAATATTTTCCACTCAAAAATTTTCCCCCGCCGAATTCTATTTTAAATTAAAAAAAATGGTGACGTCTAATAAAAAACAAGTTTTCTTGAGCAGTAGTAACCTTAACGGATGTTGCACCCATTGAAGAAAATTTTCCGGGCGTGAAACTGGTTTTACTTGTTGAGAAGATATAAAAATACCAACCTTGAGTAAAAATGATCTGTTTATTTTAAATAAACTGGCACAAGTCACCTCACTTTAATTTAAAACTTAGCTTAGGAACAATCGTACGAGCTCGCGAGATTCTCAACAACTGACCGGCTTGACAAGAGACAAAATATAAAAGGTCTGAGATATTAACCACCCCACTACCCGGTTGTTTGGTAATTCTTACTCCGGCGGCCACCAGTGGACGGCTTTAATGCATGCTTGACACGTGATCCAAGAGAGTTAACCAATAGAACGGTTCCTGTTCCACGTGAGGTAAAAAATAAACCTAAATCGAATGCCACCTTGTTGGCAATTATTTTATTTTTTCAATTATATTATTTAAGGTAAAAGTCCCAATTATTGATACTGGGGTAAGTGTGGGTATTACTGCGGTTTTTTCGGTAGGTCTTACTTCAAAAGTATTCTTATTAAATTTTTCAAAAATAACAATCATTTTTTTTTTTTAATTTTTTGATAAAAATTAAAAAAAATTGACTTTGTTAATTTTTTGATAAAAATTAAAAAAAATTGACTTTGTTAATTTTTTGATAAAAATTAAAAAAAATTGACTTTGTTAATTTTTTGATAAAAATTAAAAAAA
>JZSA01005717.1:0-12569 GCA_000956155.1 Cotesia vestalis | reverse complement strand
CATGTATTACTAAGGGCATAAAAGGAGCTTGTCTCTATTACTGCGTGGCAATTACTGCGAATGACCCAATTACTGCGTGCCTATTACTAACGATCAAATTCAATGATAAACAACTTCGGGATTAAATAAGAAATTAATAAAATACGTTTGAAAGATAATTATTTGTTTAATAAAATGAATGGATTAGAAAAATGTATTCCTGAAATAATTTGAATTCATATCAATTAACAATAATCACCGGAATAATGATGTATAACATAACAAGTCGAGTTTTTATAGTAATTGAAAAAATTAGCTTCATCGAAAAAACACAAATCTTGATTTAGAAAATGATTTTGAATTTTTTTAAATCAATCAGAAAAAATTTCGAATAAAATTACATTGACTTAATTTAATGAAAATTTCTTGGTTTTAAAGTTTTTCTGGTTAATTTAACACAACAAATTCTTTATTATAATGACCGCTTGTATTTTTTTATCAACTTTGATTTATTTGTTTTATTTTTTATCAATTTCTGTTTATAATTTATTTTTAAGATTATTTATTTTTAACTAAGAGCAATTTGAAGGCAACTTGAACTGTCAATTGACCGGCAATATTTTCTTTTTAATTTAGAATATATGGATTTTTACACCGTTAGTAATTGTTAGAAATGCATAGAAATAGAGGTGCTTCTATTACTGCGGATTATTTAAAACATTCGCAGTAATACAAGCATGTTCATTTTTTTGGTAGCAATTACTGCGTCCTTAAATAAATAATATTAATTGATGAAAATTGAATTTTTAATGCATAACTGATATTAAAGAAGGGTTGTCTTACTTTTATATGGAAAAAATTTAAAATTTGAAGCATTTTATGTAAAGAAAAAGATCTTTTAGTTTTTTCATACAGAAACTCACAGAAAAGCTTTAGTTTACTACCTGTTAGCCAATTAATTTTAATTTATTAATAACAAATTAATTGTTGTACGTGTAAAACTATGCAAATATTTTCTTGAAGATTTCAATTACAAGAAAAAATTTTTTTTAATTCAAAAAGCTCAAGTACAATTTATTTATAATTGAAATAAAAAAATCCGCAGTAATACTTTATTTTTTTTAATAATTAATATTTAATATTTTGAACTGAAAGTAATTTTTTTCAATTTTTTAATTAATTAAAATTTAATAAAAATTTATAAGACAGTTTTTCTTATTACAGATGATTAAATATATTTAAAAATAATTTAAGGTGTCAATAATTTAGACTTTTACCTTATATCCGCAATAATTTTTTTTACACTCTGTTTTGTCTATTTATTTAATAATTACTGATGAAGAGTCAGAGTCCAAGGGCGCAATTATCGATTGCCAATTGTTGACAGTCTACGCGGTTTAATTAATACTATTTTAATTAAGTAATATAATTTTCCGTTGACATAATAAACTTTTGTGATTAAGATTTGTTGAGAAGAAAGAGATTTTTTTTTTTTTTAGGTTTTTTGAGGATTGCAGCGAAGCTATTGAGTTTAAAGAAAAATAGTTGAAATAAAAGTTGAAGGAAATTTTGTGAGCTACAAAAAAGGTCTCTTATAATTTTTCCAAATTTCCCATAGTTTTTCCAAAAATTGAAATTGAAACTAAAAAACTAAAAATTAATTTTAATAAATTTTTAAAAAAATTTAAAAATTGTTTTAAATTTAATTTAAAAAAAAAATCTAAACAAATTTATCTTGAGGACCGGCCCACTATTAAAAACAACTAAAAAGTCTACTTGTTTACACATCCTCATTGCTCAACAAAATAATCATTATTATTCAACAATTTAAAAGATACCGTCAGCAATCTAAATCGATAAAAATTGCATAACTCAAAAAAAAAAAATCCTTTTAAATTTAGGCGCTAAAAAAAACTAAAAATAAATAGAAAAATTGAATGAAACGATATAAAAAAAATAAAATGAGTTAATTGTTATTTATATTACATATTATAAGAATTATGAAGCGAAGAGGGGTCACTGATCTGCATGCAATTAAATATCACTTAAATTGATTGTTTATCTTAAAGTTATTTAAGCCCTGATTTAAACGGCTTTATTTAATATTTATTTTAAATCATTGATCATTTTGTTTATTAAATTTTTAAATGATTTTTTACTGATCGATAAATTTAAGTTAAAATTAATAACTTTTTACGTTATCGGTGATTATTAATTATTATATCAATACATAAATATTTTTATTCAAAAATAACTGAGTGCACGTAACAATATTTGTTGTTATTTTTAATTTAACATTTGAGTGAACATGTCGTAAGACATATTTTATCTGTTGTTATTAATTATTTATATTTAATGCGATTCTGATTTAAATGTAAGTTTGTTTTTATTTTTATTATTTTTAAAAGTTTATTGCGTTTCTGATTTTTTGAAAATTTATTTTAATTGAGGAAAATTAAGTCTTGAAATATAAAAAAAAAATAAATCATAAAATCAATAAAAATAAATCATAAAATAATTTCAGTCATAAAATCAATAAATATTCAGTCATAAAATATGTAAAAAAAAAATAAATCATAAAATTAGATCATAAAATTAGGTCATAAAATGAATTAAGTCATAAAATCATAGAAAAAATGTCATGAAATAAAATCATGAAATCAATTGAAATTCAGTCATAAAAATTAGATCATAAATTAGATTCAGTCATACAATTAAGTCAGAAAATACTGTAAGTCATAGAATCAATGAAAATTTAGTTTAAAAATTTTAAATATTAAATCATAAAATTAATTAAGTCATAAAATCAGATCATAAAATAAACCAAGTTATAAAATCAGATCATAAAATAAACCAAGTTATAAAATCAGATCATAAAATAAACCAAGTTATAAAATCAGATCATAAAATAAACCAAGTTATAAAATCAGATCATAAAATAAACCAAGTTATAAAATCAGATCATAAAATAAACCAAGTTATAAAATCAGATCATAAAATAAACCAAGTTATAAAATCAGATCATAAAATAAACCAAGTTATAAAATCAGATCATAAAATAAACCAAGTTATAAAATCAGATCATAAAATAAACCAAGTTATAAAATCAGATCATAAAATAAACCAGGTCATCAAGTCAGATCATAAAATAAATCAGGTCATGACATAAATAGTCATAAAGTCAGATCATAAAATAAATCAGGTCATAAAATCAAATCATAAAATAAATCAGGTCATAAAATCAAATCATAAAATAAATCAGGTCATAAAATCAAATCATAAAATAAATCAGGTCATAAAATCAAATCATAAAATAAATCAGGTCATAAAATCAAATCATAAAATAAATCAGGTCATAAAATCAAATCATAAAATAAATCAGGTCATAAAATCAAATCATAAAATAAATCAGGTCATAAAATCAAATCATAAAATAAATCAGGTCATAAAATCAAATCATAAAATAAATCAGGTCATAAAATCAAATCATAAAATAAATCAGGTCATAAAATCAAATCATAAAATAAATCAGGTCATAAAATCAAATCATAAAATAAATCAGGTCATAAAACAGATCATAAAATAAATCAGGTCATGAAATAAATAGTCATAAAGTCAGACCATAAAATAAATCAGGCCATAAAATCAGATCATAAAATAAATAAAGTCATAAAGTCAGATCATAAAATAAATCAATTCATAAAATAGATTAAGTCATAAATTTAGGTCAGAAAATAAATCAGGTCATAAAATCAGATCACAAAATAAATAAAATCATAAAATTAGATCATAAAATAGATTAAGTCATAGATGTAGATCATAAAACAAATTAAGTCATAAAATCAATGAAAATTTAGTCATAAAAAATATAAAAAAATTAAATCATAAAATTAGCTCATAAAATCAGATCATGAAATGAAGTAAGTCATAAAATTATCAAAAAATATATCATAAAACAAAATCATGAAATAAATGAAAATTCAGTCATAAAAATAAGATCATAAAATAAATTAAGTCATAAAATCATAAAAAAATAAAAACCAAATTAATTAAAATTTTCCAAAAGTTCATTATACTTTTAAAAAATTTATGATTTAAAAATAAATTCATATTAGTACTAACCAAATTTTTTGAACTTGTAAAAAAATTCTCCAGGAGACTGATCTAAAAATTGAAAAAAAATTTATTTTTCTCAAAATTTTTGCAATTAAATAAAAAAATATAAATAACATACTTACTGTGAGATTGTCACAAAAATAGGTCATCTTTATCACAGTAGTGCAGATGGCCATAATCAAAATCCATAAAGATAAAAAAATTCCAAAAATGAACCATCATAAAATAAAAATTGAATGGGTAAATTAAAAATTTGATGGCACGTGTCTTTTGAGTGCCTTTGGCGCCGGTCTTCGGGTTATCGAGGTGTACTGTCTACATTCTTATTTTATAATTATAATTATAATTATAATATATAATACATATATGTAAATTAAATCTGTGATTAGCCAATCTAAGTTATTAAATACATCCAAGTGTCACATAAATATCCGATATCTCTCTCTAAAAATATACAACAAGATGAATAATGATCTATGAAATTGTAACGCGCTAATTAGACGATTTATCGCCTCATCCATAATCCTACGAAATTTTCCACTGATAATTATAACAATGACAATAATAATAATCAAATTTTTAAGACTCGAGTTGTTGTGAATTTTTAATTTTCATTAACACTACTTAGTCGACGATATCTCCTAAAATACTAATAATAGACCCATAGTATAAAAACATTTTTTATAGGAAATTTCCTAAGCTACAGTTTTTGTCTCTTATAATTTTTTCTTAAAATCGATATTTTAGAAGTTATAGCCACTTTTGTAGTTCTTAATTTATCACACGTACTTATAATTAATTATAATTAATACCGCCACCTAAAATTACATATGTTACATAAAAATTAATTAATTACACAAGTAATCAATTAATTTAATTATTTATATTTATATTTATTAATTATAGTTTAAAAGCGTAGCTGGCTTGCGGCTTGCGTTGGCTCGGGGCCGGCTCTTGGGGCTTCTGGCAGCAGCAGAGACGCCTGAGCCGGGCCAGGGTCTGCTCTCACCTGGAGGCGTCGGGCTCGCTGTCCGGGGCGCCTGCGAGGCTGCTAGACTCCTGCGGACGGACTATCTGGTAGGTGATCAGATACTCGGGGTACGCTTGCTCTCCTCGGTAGACCACGTACTCTGGGAAGGCTAGGCCGCCTTGAGACGGCTTTCCCATCACGCTGTGGTGACCCGGTGGCGCGTGCGCCATTTTCATTGCTGAAAACTGCAGGAATGACTTTCCCAGGGTCACTCGGCAGAGCAACAAGTGTCTGGAAATATTTTTTTTGTTAGGATTATTTTTAAAAAAATTTTTTAATTTAAATCATAAAATTTTTTTAAATATAGAAAATTAAGTCATAAAATCAGTAAAAAATAAGTCATAGTAATATGTTGATAAATCATAAAATCAGTGAAAATTAGGTCATAAAATTATGTAAAAATTAGATCATAAAATCAGTAAAAATTAAGTCATAAAATCATAAAGAAATTAGGTCATAAAACCATGCAAAAATTAGGTCATAAGTCATGTAAAAATAGGTTATAAAATCAGTGAAAATTAAATCATATAATTATTGACTATAAATCATGAAAATTAAGTCATAAAATCATAAAAAAATCAGATCATAAAATCAGTGAAAATTAAGTCATAAAATAATTTAAAATTCAATAATAAAATTCAAAATTCAAGTCATAAAAAATATAAAAATTGAATCATTGCTCCATTAAAAAAGTCATAAAATTACTAAAAATAAAAAAAACTCACCTGTGACAAATATAGCATGATCGATCCTTATGAGCAGGACATCCAGTTCCTCCACAAATCCCATAAACATACTGATTGCTCTTACTGCTGTGTTCCGCGAAATAAATCCCGGCGCCAAACATGCCCCCAATGTACGCATGCCTCTCGTCAAACCCTTTCTGGACAATAGCATTGATAAAGGAACTCCCGTGGAACAGCATCCTCTCATTGGCCTGAGGGATCGTCGTCGCAGGAGTAGGAGTCGCTCTACTAGCGCCGGAACCCGACGGCGGAGAGCCACAGGGTCCCGCTGCGATGACTTCCTCAGCGACTTCCTGTCTTCTGTGAGCGTATCGCTCCCAGAGCTTCCGGTTCTGGACTTTCTGGATCCTGACGATGTTGTACCTGGAGAATATCCCTCCAGAGTGACCATTGTCTCGGTGCTCACGAATACCGCTCTGCATTTCCTCCTCCACGGCCAGGAACTCTTTGTCGTCCACTAGGAGGTCTACTAATAATGTTCCTGGAGTTGAACTCAGCGAAGGTTGCCACAAAGTTGTCGCTGAGTTTAGAAGCTTGTCCATTCCTTTTATTAATTTGTGTCTGTACCCGTATGCAGTCACTCCAACCTGAAAAAAAATTATAATTAATAAAAAAAATTATTAATTTTCATTATTTGTTATTAAAAACATGAAAAAAATTAATAATATAGTCAATAAAGCATTAAAAAGACAAAATTTGAAATTTTAGTTCCTAAATTTTCTGTAAGATGGCGCCAGGCACCGGATACAGAACTACGTCATCACTGGCGGCAAAATTCAAATTTAAAATAATTATTTTTAATTTTAAAGTTACCTAGACAAGTTAAAAATTTTTTTTTTAATTTTTTTAATGAAATTAAATAAATTTTAAGAAATAATATTTTAAAAAATTCATCTTTTCTATTAAACATAATTTTTTTTTTTTTTTTTTTTCATTTATTAGTAAAGAAATTTAAAAAATGAGTCAAATAAATACAAGCGTATTATTGTTAAAGAATTTCATTGAGGTATTAAACTCAAAACTCACTGAGTATCGTCGACTATTGAAACTCGTCCAGAAATATCTATCTAAATTAAATGAAAAGTATGTTCAAAAAGTACTTTCGACCCCGGAAGAACAGATGATAAAGTTTCTGGATGTCTTTGTCTTGGAACTGTCAAAAAATTATTCTAAAATATTGAAGGTCGATTCGATAATAAAGTCATTTAACACCAGCCAAGTCGAAGAAAGTGACCTTTACACAAGCATATCCTTAAAAACTTACAACGAGCAAGTCGACGTTTACAACAAGTTGATCACTGAGTTCGATTTGATAAGAAACCATTTGAAGAAAGGTGAATTGATTACTTCGGATAGTCAAGTACTGTTGCTCGAAGTGTTTAATGGAGAATTTAGAGAACTGCTTGGCTCCAAAAGAGACGAAGGTTATAATTTGTGGGAAGCTTTGAAGTCTAAAACCGAAGAACTGAAGCTGATTGGCAGCGACGCGACTTTGCTGCGGATTGAAAAAGCTAGCAAAGTTCTAGATTCAGAAATTGCAACGAAAAGATTTGAAATAAGGGTTGTTAATTTGTCTGCCTTTGATTCGGTGAAGCCTAAATCGATTCGCCGATCGAAGAATCGAAGAAGTAGAAGGACGTTTGAATATATTTGCAAGCCTGGTGATATACCACCGATTCAGCGGGTAGAAATGGAGGAAGATTCGTTGCTATTGTCAGTGCAACATGAGTCTGCGCAAGATTTAGCAAGATTGCCTTTGAGGAAAATTCAAAAATCTGGTCTAGACAATTCTTTACTTCCTAAAACGGAAGAGAATCCTACTTATCGTGCTTCGAAGTCATTTAATTCGGAGCATGAATACCAATCTATCGATGAATTGGTAAAAAAACGGTCTTCGCAAGATTTAGCAAGATTGCCATCGAAAAAAATTAAAAAATCTGGTCTAGATAATTCTTTTCTTTATCAAATGGAAGAGAATCCTATTTATCGTGGTTTGCATACTTCTAATTCAGAACATCAATACGAAGTTCCAAAAGAATCGATTGATCAAAATTCTGCGTACGATTTAGCAAGATTGCAATTGAAGAAAGTTCGAAAATCTGGTCTAGAAACTTCTAATTCGGAGCATGAATATCAATCTATCGATAGATTGGTCAAAAAAAGGTCTGCGCAAGATTTAGCAAGATTACCATTGAAAACTAATTCAGGATACGTTTCTCATAAAATCAAATCTAACCCTACTTTTGAAGACTCACTGTCAAAATCGCAGCATATATACGAATCCATTGATAGAAAATCTGCAAAATATCTATCAAAACCGCAGTCATTGCAAGAATGCTGTCTTCTGCCTAACGCGAACAAAAATCCAACTTATCTCACGGAAACAAAGAGGTTCAAGCTTAAAAACTCCTGCGGATTCGATTCAATAGCCCAGATCCTCCTAGCAAACGTTACTGACTACCCGAATTTTGAAAACGCGTCGCAACAAAATTCACAAGTCATAGATTTGATCCTGAAACTTCGCGCGAGTTCTTGCTCAAAGGCAGCTTCTCTTCGGGATGATTATCTAGTGTCGAAGAACATAGCTCTTGCAAAATCAGGCGGGATAGCTCCCTCGCTTGTTATCGACCTTTTCGGGACGATTCTCGGAGTCTGGGTGAAGTACTTTGACGAACTGCCCAGCGCTTACAGACACTTCACCTGTCATCCGGAAAACCGCTACAAAAAATCAGCATTTGAAATAGTGAAAGTTGGTCCGACTAGAAAGATTTCGATCGAAGAAGAACTCAATGGTTTTGAAAGCGATAAATTATGGTGTAATTTGTGCGGAAAAATGTCTGAAACGTACTTTGAATTGCAGAATTATTTGTTCATCGATTTGACCATTTCTGCGGGCAATAAAAAATACAAGTGCAGGTTGAACATGTTCCCCGAAAAATTGAACTTCTTGAAAACAAAATTCAGACTAGCGGGGATCATAGAGGGAGGTTCCGAACATTTTAAAGCCTACGTTCGGCGAATTAACGGCGACTGGGAACTGTACGACGACTTGAAAGAAAAGGTGACTAAATGTTTTGCATTTGATGTTATAGCGCCCGAAGCTTTAGTTTACATCAGAGAATAATTGAAGAATTAAGAATAATTAAATTTTTTTTAACTCACCTGCTTAAGATCTTCATGTCCCATTTCCGCAAGGATGTCCAACGTGATTTGTTCCCTGTCGAACAGTTCCAGAAGATGTTCCAGCCCCAAGCTCTTGAGGAACCCGCCGATATTAGTAACCCCTCGGTCTTCCTTGTCCAGCCAGGTCTCCAGCAGCGGAACCGGAGTCAGTTCTGTGTTGATGTTCCTGGAACTGGGCAGTGGAACACAGAGCGTCATCGCCGCTCCAGAGGGCATGATCACAGTCTCGTGCAGAGCAGACGGAGTGGGGGAACTCGGTGTGGAGGTGATCGAGGAACCCGATTGTCTGACCAAGGAACCGGTCAGGTTCATCACGGTTCCAGGAACGATCTGCTGGGAGGCCATTGCATCTTGGAGCAGGCATCTGACGTCCTCCGCACTGGACAGGTCTATCGGGCTCTGGCCCTCTTGGTTCTTCAGGAACGGATCCGCACCATGCGCCAGCAGCAGTGCGCATAGTTGTGTTCGTCCTTTCTGCGCAGCTTCGTGGAGAGGCGTAAAACCCCACTTGTCTGTCGCGTTTACCACCGTGTTGTACTTTATCAGCAAGGCTGCTATGTCCAGGTGTCCGTAGCTGCTCGCGTTGTGCAGCGGAATTAGTCCGCCTTTGTCTTGGGCGTTTACGTCTGCACCGCGTTCTAGTAGATATTCTGCTACTTCTAGGTTGTTGTAACCCGCCGCTAGGTGCAGTGGGGTACTGTTCCGACCTTGAGCGTCCCTAGAATTTTAATTTTGTTTGTTTAATATTCCACTTATAATTTATTTTTTTAAAGAAATTAGTATTTTCATCTATTTAATATTTTTTTTTAATTTAATTTAAAAACTTAGTAAAAGTTATTGAAAAAAAAATTTTAAAAATGTATTTAAATTGTCTAGATAATTTTTAAAGTAAAAATAATTTTTTTGAATTAAAATTTTGCCGCCAGTGATGACGTAGTTCTGTATCCGGTGTGCAACGCCATCTTACAGACAATTTAAGAACTAAATTTTTTAATTTTCTTTTAAATCGATAAATAAACTGTAATATTAGTTAAATTTCAACGAAATTAAGTAAATAAATTTTAAAAAAATCAGTTCTATTAAAAATAAAAAAAATTTGTGGAAAGTTTATAAAAAAAAATTATCTATACCTGCAATTAATATTCTCCGCAGTAAGTAACTTCTGAACTCTCCCCAAATTTCCTTTCTTCGCAGCATCAAGCAACGCACTATTGCCTCTCAACAAATCCGCAACATCTTGATCGCCCTCTCTGACCAAATCCAGTGGCGTAGCATTGTCCCTATTTTTCTTTCCAGCATCGGCGCCATGCCTCAAGAGCAGCCTAACAATCTCATACTTGCCCTTAGCAGCAGCTTCATGAAGCGGAGTAAATTTCCACAAATCCGCGACATTAACCGAAGCTCCATGTTTAACCAACAGTTCCGTGACTTCATAGTGTCCATAACTGCAAGCATTATGAAGTGGCACGAGCCCGCCTTTGTCCTTAGCATGAACATCAGCGCCATGAGCGAGCAAGAACTCAACAACAGGCACCCTATTGTAGCCCGCAGCAAAATGCAGAGGGGTTGAATGTCTTCCATCCAGGTCTCTGCAGTTAACAGCCAGGGGATTGGCGTTCAGGATTCGTTCAACGGCAGCAAGATCTCCAGCCTTGGAAGCTTCCAGGAGTTGAACGTCAGCTAGACAGCTGTTGCTAGGCGGATTTTCCAGGAGCTGCGCGACATTGTCAGAAGCAAGCTGAGCCGCAGTGTACCCATGAAGGCTGATGATGGTGGTGTCTGCGTTGTAAGCCAGGAGGATCTTCGCCGCCTGGAGGTTGTTCTCCCTTGCGACGCGGTGCAGAGCGGTCTGTCCGAGGTTGTCTAAAGAGTTGACTCTCGCGTTATTCCTCAGCAAGATCTCCATCGCTTCGAAGTAAGACCGATCAGCGGCGACGTGAAGCGGCGTCAGGAAATCCTTGTTCTTTTCGTTAACAGCCGCGTTTTTCCTGATCAGAGTTTCGATGATCTGCTTGCGCTTGGGGTTGAAGGCCGAGGGAGAAGCGTTCCCTGGAGAGGATACTGACACGGCGATGTGGAGGGCAGTGTCGCCGGTAAACGGGTGTTTGAAGTTCACCAGGTCGGGGGTGAGGTATTTCTTAAACTTAGCAGGATCGGCTTGCCGGCAGGCGTCGAGGAGACAGTGCCCTTTGTATTCGTAGGCAAGCCTCTCCTGGAGGTCTAGAGTAGGCGCGACGTCGATCGCACTCTTGCCGTGGCAGTTCAACTGAGTCGGGTCAGCGCCCTCGCTCAGCAACAGCGAGCAGACTTCCGCTCGCGATTTGCTCGCTGCTTCGTGCAAAGGCGTGAACGCCCAGAGGTCGCTGGCGTTCACTGCCGCGCCGTGCTTCAGCAGAGCTTCGGTTACTTCGAAGTGCCCGTAGCTGCAGGCGTTGTGCAGCGGAACCAGTCCGCCTTTGTCTTTAGCGTGGACGTCTGCGCCATTTTGGAGCAGGATTTGAACCACTCGCGCGCGGTTGTACCCCGCTGCTAGGTGCAAAGGCGTCGAACGCCGCCCGTCACTTGCGTGGCAATTCACGTTTAGGGGGTTCAGGAGCTGAAGGAGCTTCTCTTCGTTCCCGGAACGAGCAGCTTCTAGTAACTCGTCTTTCCGGTACTCTCCTGTTAGGACAGGCTTTGTGGTTGATGGGTCCGCGAGTTCCAAGGCTGTTTTGCCTTCTGTGTTACGGATGTTCGGGTCTGCTCCGTGTTGGAGTAACGCGATGCACACGTCGATTTTCCCCTGAAGGTTTTTACATTTTTTAACAGGGAAAATTACAATTTTTTAAATTCTTTTATGTATTTATATTTAAAAAATTTTTGTTTTGTAAAAAACTAAGTGCAATTTTTGATAAATATTTTCTTTTAATTTAATTATTGAAAAATAAATTAAAAACGGCTCAACGGAGGAAAATTGATAAATTAATGATTTTATTAATATTTAATTATAAAATAAGCTTGAAAAAATAAATACATACCTTGATAGCAGCTTCATGCAACGGAGTATAATTCCAGTTGTCCCTAGTATTAGGATTAGCCCCGGCCTCCAGAAGAAGTCTCACAACATCGCAGTGCCCGAAAGAGCAAGCATTGTGAAGAGGATGCAGGCCTCCGTCATCCCTCGCCTGGATTGAAGCACCAGCTGATAGCAAAAATTCGACGATTTCTCTCCTGCCGTACCCTGAAGTAAAATAATTACAATTATTATTAAATATCTGGTAAATTAATATGACATTTAAGTATGAAAATTAAATTTGATAATTTTATAACAAAAAAATGAACATTTAAAAATTTTCAATTTTATTTTTTTTTTAATATTTTTTAAAAAATTTATTTTAAAAAAATTTTAATTTTTAAAAATTCAAAAATTATTTTAAAAAATTCCAGAGTATTATTAAATGTCTCATAAATTAATATGACATTGAAATTAACCGTTCAAAATTTTTTATTTATTTTTTTACATAAAAAAATTTTTT
>JZSA01005716.1:0-12660 GCA_000956155.1 Cotesia vestalis | reverse complement strand
TTAAATAAATTTTTATTAATTATTTTATTGATAAATAAATAAAAAAAAAATGATCAGCTGACTGCTAAGAAAATGTCAAAAAAAAATTAAAATTAATAAAAAATAAATAAAAATAAAAACTTACCAGCAGCAAAATGCAAAGGCGTTGATTTTCTTCCAGAAGTATCTCTAGCGTTGACAGTTTTTTGGGTTACCAGTTTCTTGATACGTGGTAAATCTCCATTCTTGCAGGCGTCAAACAACTCTTGAAGCGGATCAGAGCTCGCGATGGCATTGCCGCCAACGGGGCTGCTGCTCGTCAAGCTGCTGGTGATCGGCGTGCTGCTGTGCTGGTTCCCGAGAGATCCTGATAAGGATTCAACGCTCGCAAGAACAGACCGTCGTCCTGCCATTTCACATCACCGCCATTTTTATACTCTTGTCAAATCCGACCCGAGTAACAACAATAATCATAATAAGCGCACTAACTACAATAATAACAGTACTAATAATAATAACAACTGTTCTAGCTACTTAGTAAACTTAGTTTTATATTTTGACACTCGCGGCGCTGCGGGAAAATTCTTAGTATTCTTTCCAACAGTGAAGGAGTTGAAGCTGCAAAAGCTGAAAAAATAAATAAAAAAAAAGGTTAGTTTATTTATTTTTTTTTTTTGGAATTTTAGAATTTAATTTATAAATTTTGAGTTTAGTTTTTTAGGTGCTGGAATTTTTTGGAGAGGAGTTTATGAACCAGCTGGGTTAATGTAAGTATAAAATGTATGTCAGAATAATAAGTAATTTTTTTTTGTTGTCAATTTAGTGTTTATGTGGACAAAAATATTTTTTTGGTATATCTATACCAGTGAAAATCGTTTATAACGACATTGAAGGGACCGATGAATTATGGTCGTTATAGCCGATGGTCGTTATTACCAATGTAAGTATAAAATGTATGTCAGAATAATAAGTAATTTTTTTTTGTTGTCAATTTAGTGTTTATGTGGACAAAAATATTTTTTTGGTGTATCTATACCAATGAAAACCGTTTATAACGACATTAAAGGGACCGATGAATTATGGTCGTTATAGCCGATGGTCGTTATTACCAATATCTATTATTAATAATCAAAAACGTTCTTATTACATTAAAAAATACATTACAACTATTTATTAAACATCGCATCCAGAATCGTCAAATCATTTTTTTCTTTTTTTTCAATGGTTTGTAGTAAGTGCATCACTAGCAATTTTCTATAGTGCATTTTGAGGGATTTTATAACTCCTTGGTCCATTGTCAAATCATGTAAATGATTTTAAATCATATCTCTCATGGGCCTTTAACATTGTGAAATCATTTTTAATCATTTTGTTTAATAAGAGCTATATAGATATACAATTAACATGGAGGTAATAATTTCAAATCATCTTTCTGAATCAAGGTTTTTACCTACCCTGTTTAAAAATATTGATTGAAAAGAATTAAAAATGATGAAATTCGAATTTTTTTCAATAATTTCAATTCTTCCATTTGTATAAATAGATATACAGCTTGCATGAAGTGACTGCTTCTCAATTCTTTTCAATCAGTATTTTTAACCAGGGTATTAATTGATGATAAACATATCTTATCGCGAGCGTAAAAATCAATTAAATACCAGTAATGACATTTTAAACTTATTCTTCATGTATACTAGACTCTTAAAATTTCAGTTTTAAAAAACCCCACGCGCTACTTTCAAATATAAGCCACGTATATAAATTTTACAGAATGCCTTGAGGCGTTTTTGACGCTTTAGAAATGGTTGTTAATTGATAATTAAGTGATGATGTCCTTCAAATTATTAGAGCGTTTTAATTAATTATCTAAAAACAAAAAAAAAAATGTTATCACCACCTCCTAAATCCACGTCGCATAAAACATAATTCCTATTGACTGAAGAAATATTATATTTCATTTTAGTCACAAGTATTTTACTTAGAGCCTGTTGATTTCACTGGCAAAATTTAAAATGAAGTGGCCTTTGATCGCCGCGGTCGTAATCATAGCCGTTTTCTTCTCCGAAGAAATCCTGGCTAAACCACCAAAATACAAGCCGCAAAGTAGTAAAGTGTAAGTGCAATCATTGATTTACCAGATATGTTAAAATCTAAAAAACTTTTCTTCACTAATAGGACAGTAGCAATCTATAAGCGCAAGAATAATCTAGCGAATCGTCGCCCGGTGAGTACTGCAGTGACGTCGTACAAACCTCAGACATCTCGCTTTAGAGCAGTTTCACCACCAGAACTATCTCGCCCAGCTCCGTCCGCTAAATCATCACTGTCTTCTCGCTTTTCACTGCTCCGATTGTCATCTGCTTCTGGACCATCAGTTTCTAAGCCAGGCAGCTCTTCAACGTCAACCAAAACCGGAGGAGCAACAACTACGCCTAAAGAACGATGGTCAAATATTCGGAATAAGCCAGATAAATATCAAGCTAAGCAGCCGAATGCAATCAAACCTACTATCTCTAGTAGAGTTTCTGTTTCTGGTTCGATTATCCACAAGCGTTCTGGTCTTCGCGCCGTGAAACCATCGCTAAAGCAGATGTACGCAACTGCAAAACAACCACAATCTAAACCATCGACTCCCGGAGCGCCTCCGAGTTCACCACATCCAGTTCCTAATCGACCAGCCAGTCCACCACCAGGTCAAGCTAACAATCCGGTGGCTAACCGACCAGCAACTCCAGTCAACAATCCTGAACCTGGTCCTGTTTTTCAACCACCAGCTCCAGAAGCTCTCGTTCAAGTAGCTGCTGCACCAGCACCAGGATCCCGAGCAGAAGCGAAAGCTCAAAAGAAGCTAGCTAAAGCCAACAGAATCGCGAAGAGCCAAGCCAATACACAAGCTACGCTAGAGCAGGTCAATGCTATTGCGGGAACTTGCAAGGATCCAACTGCTCCAGCTAGCGCGTGCTTCGACTTTTACATTCTTTCAGTGTCTTGGGGGATCACCATGCAAATCAGGCAACTTGGCATTACTAACAATGTGATCAATAAAGCTGAGTGGGGTGTTCATGGACTTTGGCCCGCGTTGAAGAACTACGGCAAGCATCCTAAGCATTGCAATTTGAAAATACCCTATGAACCAAAAGAACTCCTAAGGTAGGTGGAAAAATCAAACTGTTTTGTGATGCAGTTTGCAGAAATTGACCCGGTTTGTTGCTTTTTTTAGTGCTCTAAGCTGGAGACCTAATCCACCTTACGATAAATATCATATTATACAGGATATGTTAGAGGACATTTGGTTCTCAGCTAACGGAAGTCCCATGACTCACCAAGCCTTTTGGAGGCACGAATGGGAAAAACATGGCACTTGTGCTGCAAGGTCGCCTCACCTTAAAAGTGTTAAACAATACTTTGATAAGGGCTTGGAACTTTTCCATCAAGCCAAAGTTCAAGATAAACTTAATGCCGCGAACTTTAGGGCTAGAACAGAGATGACTAATAAAGAAATGCATGATCAGATTTCTAAAATTATGGGACATAGGGTTACTCTTGACTCTATTGAATATCCGGTTAGAATTTCTATGATCATGATTGTGTTAATTTATCAAAAATTCAATTTAGTTTACTAAAATTTATGTTACTTGCAGAGAACAAAAGAAGTTTTGCTAAGTGAAATAAGGCTCTGCTACAGCCACGATTTCCATCTTATTGATTGTCCACCAGATACAAAAACGTTGAATTCTAATAATGCAGACACAAAGATAGTTTATGCTTTAGGGGTTCGCCAGATACCACGTAAGCATTATAATTTTTATTAAATTTGTCTGCATATATACCTTAATCAATAAAATTTATATTTTCCAGCAAACAGAGGAAACGCGTAATGATAATCAGTACTCTGACTTTGCCAGTTTCATCACAGGAATATTGTATTCGTTTGTCCTGGAAAAATATATTAATTAAAGAAATTTTACCTCTAATTTACTATTTGAGCTTTTTATTTAGCATATCATTTGAAGTTATATTATATCTCAATAAAGTTATGTAAGTAATACTAAAATGAGTCTGCTAAGGGCATTAAAAATCCACTTAGTTCCCTTAGATGCGCAAATTTACCCCCACGAGTGCGCACACTTACCCTCAGTACGGGGAAAGTGTGCGCATTTAGAATCATTCGGATTAATCCGTTTTTTTTTTCCGAAGTGTTAAGGTTTTAGACTTTATTTCTTAATTTAATTATTACCTAAACAAACACTCTATCGGAGACATATTTTTATTTTCCTTTCATGCTTATCGTTTAAATTTGACACTAGTTTGAATGCTTAAGTGCGCACACTTGCCCCACATGACTCTATAAGTCTTCAAAAATTATTCTTCACGTTCTTATCAACAACTAATAAAATTTCACCCGCGATTTATTAGTTTTTTACTCCCGAACGTCGTCGTCACTTGTTTAACTTAAATTCAGAAGAAATGAATACAATTTGCACTTACTCGCATGCAATCATACTTTTCTATAATTGTCAATTCGATCTTAAGAAACACGTTTACAAATATTTAAAATAGACATCATTCGAAAACTGATGTCAGATTCCGTTCAAAATCTGAAATCTCCTGTAGTTAGATACCTACTTGACCAATATTTCTTATATTCGAAGAGTCTAGGGTTCGAATCCTGGACAGAGCTAGTTTTTTTTTTTTCGAACTAAAAATCTGTCCAATTGACTACTAAAATTTCAACAATGGTTTTTCTAGTTGCATTACAAAAATTTTATAACTTTTCCCCGACTAATAAATAAAATTGACGTCAAACATATATCTTATCGCCACATAACTTAATTAAACACCGTTAAAAATAAGCTTAAAAATGTAGAACGATATCTTTTAGCTCAATCCTTGAGATTAAAAAAATTCTATTCGTTAATTTGTATAGAATATACCTTTCGGCATATTTGACTAATAAATCAAAGCCGTCATCAGGTAATTAAATGCTGACGTACAGAATATTATTAGAACACTTTAATTCGTCATTGGAAGTGTTAGAATAAGATTATTCTCAATCGGACGTCATTCCTGTTGAGTATAAGTACCGAAGTTCCAATTTCTGACCTTAGTCATTATTCTACCAAGGTATCGTCTGTGGAATGTCATTGCACAATCGGATAAAGCATCCAATCTAAAATGAAGTGGCATTTAATCGCCGCAGTTTTGCTAATAGCAGCTTTTGTCCCCGAAGAAATTCTAGCCAAGCCACCAAGAGCTAGGTCTCGAAGTAGAGGGTAAGTTTGCGGATTTAATTACTAGATGCTTGAATCTAACAGAAAATTTTCTTCACTAACAGAAGTAATAGAAGCTCAAAGCCTAAGAACGATCCAGCGAACCGTCGCCTTACTAGTAACTCAGTCAAGTCTTATAATCCTCGAACTTCTATATTTAGACCATTTGGTCCTCCACCGCCTACGCAGCCTCCACCTTCACCACCTCCATCGTCAGCTTCTGCTCGCTTTAGAAGACTCCGGTTATCCAGCTCTCCACGAAAACGAGCGAAAACACCACCACCACAATCAAGCAACCCTTCGTCAACTGGATTGAACGGAGGATCGAGCAACACGCAACATCGTAGCCAAAACTCACACAATCCAGCAGCGACAAACCAACTCCCAGCTGCGCAGGCTGGAATCGCTCACCTGCCTCCAACTTCGGGTGCAGCTTCTAGACCTAATTTGGTTATTAGGAGGCGCCATGTGAAGGCACGACCATCACTTCAACAGCTTGGGGCTATTGCAAGGAATTCAAGATCTCCAACTAGAAATAGCAATCCACCACCTCTAGTTCGGAATCCGTCACAGAATCCACCACCTCTACCTTTGTATCAATACCCTTCACCGTCTCCAGTTCGTAATCCGCCACCAGCTATTAATCCGCCAGCTCAAGTTGGCAATCCTGGACCTTCAGGCTCCCAACCACCAGCTCAAGTTGGCAATGCTGTACCTGGACCTTCAAGCTCTCAACCACCAGCTCCTGCTGCTCTCGTCCAAGCAGGAGCTGCTCCAGCACCAGGATCCCGAGCAGCCTTGAAAGCAGCAAAGGCGCAAGCGAAGCAGAACAGAATCAAAAAAGGCCAAGCTAACGCACAAGCTACGCTTCAGCAGATCAATGCCAACATTGGAACTTGCAAGGATACAAATGCTCCAGCTCACGTGTGCTTCGACTTTTTTGTTTTATCAGTCTCTTGGGGCCCTGCGATGAAAATCAAGCGACTTGGTGCTGGATCTTTGATTAATAAGCCCGAATGGGGCGTTCATGGACTGTGGCCCTCTTTGAGCACCTACATGAAGCATCCAAAGCAATGCAATTTGAAAATACCCTATGATCCTAAACAAGTCTTACCTATACAGAACGAGTTGGAGGACAGATGGTTCTCCGTTAATGGAAGCCCTATGACACATCAAGCCTTGTGGAGGCATGAGTGGGAAAAACATGGCACTTGTGCTGCAAGGTCACCTCACCTTAAAAGTGTTAAACAATACTTTGAAAAGGGCTTGGAACTTTTCCATCAGGTTAATGTTCAAGCTAAACTTACTGCCGCTAGCTTCAGGCCTAAGAAAGAAATGACCAATAAAGACATGCATGATGAAATCTCAAGGATTTTAGGGCACAGGGTTACCCTCGAGTCTATTGACCATCCAGTAAGTATTTCTATCATCATGATTATGCTAATTTATCAAAATTTCACTCAATAATGCATTGAAATGTTTGTTTTTTGCAGAGAACGGGCGAACTCTGGCTAAGTGAAATCAGGCTCTGCTACGGCTTCAATTTCCATCTTATAGATTGTCCACCAGATACCAAGACGCTGAATACTATGAACGAGAACACGAAGATGATTTATTCTTTATAAGTTGTTCTTCATCCAAAGAAACTTTAAACATATGTGTATTTTATTAAAAGACTCTTTTAGTGTGTAATAAAAGTTATTTATAGATTAATTATTGACTTATTGAATTTATATCCAAGATTTGTTCATGTATGATCGAATTTGAAGCATTAAATACTTAAGGAATGATCATGTGATCATGCATGGTCATGTTTGTTCATGTATGATCAAATCTGAAGCATTAAATACTCCAGGCATGATCAAGTTTGAAGCGTTTAACACTTCAAACTTGATCATGTGATCATAAAAGGTCATATGATCATGCATGGTCATGTTTGATCATGTCTGATCATGTTTGAGCATGCCTGATCATGTTTGAGCATGTCTGATCATGTTTGAGCATGTTTGATCATGTTCGATCATGCATGATCCTGTTTGATCATGTTTGATCATGTTTGACCATGTTTGGTCATGTATGATTGTGTTTGATCATGTCTACTTTTAATTGTCAGAGATTTGAATTTCCTACATGAATATAACTCGGAAATTCACAACACCAACTACGAGTAGAAACTAGAGAAGAAGGGGTACATTATCAATGTTGATTAGTAAAGGTCATGGATCTTTATTTTTTCGAATAGTAACGAGATTAATATGAGTCTAATTATCAAAGAGCAGTTATATACTTTCGTCTTCATGAATCAGTAAACCAACTTTAGAATTCAAAAAATGAGCGAGTAAAGTTTAAAAATGAAGTGTCATTTAATTTTTGGACTTTTTATTGTTCTAACTTTGATTTTGGATGGAACTTTTGCTGGACGAAGACGGGGATCTTTTAATTTTGGCCGTAGTAATTCGTAAGTCGAGTAATTTATTAAAAACTTCAGTTAATTCTGTTTTTTATGTATCAAGAATCATTTTGTGAATCAACAGGCTTCCTAGGAGTTCGGCGAATCATCCTGCTAATCGCCGTCCACCAAGTTCTGAAGTAAAGGCCTTTAGCTATCAGAGATCTCGCTTTAGATCAGTATCACCAGAAGCATCAACTCGCCCTGTGACACCAGCATCATCATCATCTTCTCGCTTTCAACGACTCCGATTATCACCAGTTTCTCGCGCAGCTTCATCATCAGTGACACAACCAGGCAACTCTGCAAAGCCAATCAAACCTGAAGGATCAAAGACTAGGATTGAGAACCGACATTCAACTTTTCAGAATAGAGCAAGTCAACATCGAGTTGAGCAATCGAAATCTGTTCACCAACCTTCTAGACCTGTTGAGATTGTTCGAAGTCGCTCTGTGAATGATGCTCCACGACCAACGCTCCAACAGCTGAAGAACACTGCATTGAATCCACGAGCTTCAACTCCAGCTCGGAAATCACCATCTTCTGTTCAAAATCCACAAACAACTCCATCACCAGTACCTGCGACCCAAGATTCGGCTCCAGCTCAGGTTGGCAATCCTTCACCTGGACCTTCGAGGTCTCAACCACCAGCTCCTGCTGCTCTCGTCCAAGCAGGAGCTGCTCCAGCACCAGGGTCCCGAGCAGCCTTGAAAGCAGCCAAGGCGCAAGCGAAGCAGAACAGAATCAACAAAAACCAAGCTAACGCCCAAGCTACGCTTCAACAGATCAATGCCAACATTGGAACTTGCAAGGATAAAAACGCTCCGCCTGAAGCGTGCTTTGACTTTTACATTCTTGCTGTCTCTTGGGGCCCTACGATGAAAATCAAGCGACTTGGCACTGCCACTCCGATTAATAAACCAGAGTGGGGCGTTCACGGACTGTGGCCTTCATTGAAAACCTACAACAGGCTTCCAAAGAGTTGCAATCTGGCAATTCCTTATGATCCGAAAGAAATCTTAATCATACAAGACGCTTTGGAGGACAAATGGTTCTCACTCAATGGAAGCCCTAAGGACAACCAAGCTTTTTGGCAGCATGAGTGGGAAAAACATGGCACTTGTGCTGCAAGGTCACCTCACCTTAAAAGTGTTAAACAATACTTTGAAAAAGGCTTGGAACTGTTTAATCAAGCCAATGTTCAAGCTAAACTTACTGCCGCTAACTTCAGGGCTAAGAAAGAGATGACTAATAAAGACATGCACGATGAAATCTCAAGGATTTTAGGGCATAGGGTTACCCTCGAGCCTACTGAGCACCCAGTAAGTATTTCTATGATCATGATCATGCTAATTTATCAAAATTTCACTTGGTGTATTGACATGTATACTTGCAGAGGACAAACGAATTCTGGCTGAGTGAAATCAGGCTTTGCTATGACTTCAACTTCCATCTTATGAATTGTCCATCAGATACCAAGACGCTGAACACTGAGAACGAGAATATTAAAATGATTTATTCTTTATAAGTTTTTATTGAACAAATAACAGAGAAAAAATGATCAGACCTGATCATGTCTGCTTATGCATGATCAGGCCTGAAATTGAACATGATCATGCCCGTACATACATGATCATGACTGATCAGGTCTGAAATGAGACCTGATCATGTCTATTGATGTGTGATCAGACTTGAAATGAGACCTAATCATGCTCATTTATCATCAGACATGATCATGCATGAACGGACATGATCATGTCTTATTAAACCTTAAATTGGACATGATCATGACTGATCAGACTTGAAATGAGACCTTATCATGCTCATGTATGATCAGACACGATCATGCATGAACGAACATGATTATGTCTGATTAAACCTGAAATTGACCTGATCATGTCTAATTTCAAGCCTGATCATACATGCACAGACATCTTCAGGTCTTATTTCAGGCTTATGCATGCATGATCATGTCTAAAGTGGTAATACGTCAGGTCTGATCATGTCTGATGTCACATATATGATATACAAACATTTCATAAAAAGAATTAATTAATACAATGAAAATTAATTATAAATTAGATTATGAAAAAGACAAAAAATCTAATTAACTCTTCGCTAAGCTGGAATTTTTATTTTTTTATAAATCCAGAAAAACCCTCCTTGTTTTTTTGCCTTAATGGCACTCTAGGCTACTTTTAAGACACTTAATGACAATTAATTAAGATCGGAAATTCCATTGACATCATCGAAGCTAATGGATGTTTTCAATTTCGACGGAATCGAGCAATATAATTTCAGCCAAGCTTACAGATGACCATTTCACCGTGAGATTTAGTGACATTGCAGTCACAGGTGTTGGAGAATACCATGAAGTGGCATCTGATTGTTGGTTTGCTGGTAGCTTCATTGCTTGATGAAGCTGTTGCTGGCCGCCAGACGTTTAAATTTGGCAAAGATAGATCGTAAGTACCAAAATGTTGTTTTTTGATCATCAAAAGCTTCAGAAACTGATAAATTAACGAATCTAATGAAATTTTAACAGGCGATCCAGAAGTCCCAGTCCTAGGAATAATCCAGCGAATCGTCGACCTACAAGTAATGCAGTGGTGCCCTACAACCCTCAGAATTCTCAATTTTCCAGCAGACCATCAACTTCAACTGAATCCACTCGTTTTCAACCTTTGCCATTGCCAACTCCGTCATACTTACCACGGGATCGTTCGCCCTTACCGCCTCCGAGTGGTGATCGATTTCAGCGACTTGGCAACAGAAGACCAACGCCAGCATCTGGAACGTCTAAGAATAAACAGTCAGGAATTGGAACCTTGAAGAAATACAAACCAGAAACTGGAACCCTCAGGCCTCCAATTCGTTTGAATCCTTCGATCTCTGCTGGGCACGCATCTAGATCTTCTTCAACAGCTTCTGGGCGTTCAAGTCCTCTGCCGAGCCTCCAGCAGCTGAGTCATCATATGCCATCAACATCTAGCCATCCGCAACCTTCAACATCTAGCCATCCGCAACCTTCGACATCTAGCCATCCGCAACCTTCGACATCTAGCTATCCGCTACCAACAGCTTCTGGGCGTTTAAGTCCTCTGCCGAGCCTCCAGCAGCTGAGTCATCATATGCCATCAACATCTAGCCATCCGCAACCATCAACATCCAGCAATCCTGGACCAGGACCAAGCAATCCTCCTAATTCCCAATCATCCGTTCCAGCTGCTCTAATTCAAGCTAGCTTAGATCCTGCTGAGCAAAAGCGATTAGCCCGCCAGCAAGCCAAAGCAGCCAAAAGCGCCAGTAAGACCGGAAGGATCATCAAGAACAAAACAAAGCAGAACCAGGCTTCCCAAGTGACTACTCTTGAAGGGATGAAGTATCCCAATAGTGCAGCGGTAAAATGCAGTGATCCTAATGCTCCACCTCAGAGTTGCTTCGATTTCTACGTACTATCGGTTTCCTGGGGGCCTGTCGCCCGGGTGGTAAGAGGAGGCGCCTCAGAGCATATTACAGAAAAAATCCGATCAGAATGGACTCTGCATGGACTATGGCCCTCCTTGCAGAACTTCAATCGTGTTCCGGATAGTTGCAATCTGAACATTCCCTGGAATGCTGCTCAGTTGAGATCCATTCATACTTCAATGAAGAGAAAATGGTTCACAACCTACACCAGGTACAGAGTAGATCAACAATTCTGGCAGCACGAGTGGGACAAACATGGCCGCTGTGCAGCGAGGTCTCATTTTATCAACAGAGACATTCTTGCTTACTTCAAATTAGGCTTGCGGCTTTTCGATCAGGCAAATGTTCAGGAGAAACTCAGGAGGGCTGGCATCACTGCTGGTACCACGTTGTCGATCAGGGAAATGCGCAATGCTGTATCTAATGCACTGGGCACTCGGGTTAACCTTCTACATATTGATTATCCGGTAAATATATGTTACTTATAATTATTTTTAAGCTTAAAGCTTCTTGATTTGTCTTTTTGGTTCAATATTTTCTATTTGGACAAAATGGTTGCCAAAATTCCTTGGGCTCTAGAATTGTACGCCAGCGCTCTTTTAAAAATGCCGCGAAAATTTGAATTTCATTTAAAAATTTTACAGCAATCGGTGGAAACATATCTAGCTGAAATCATGATTTGTTACACCATGGAATTCCGACCCATGGATTGTCCGTCGCACCATAAATATTACAACAACGACATCAAGGATAAAACGATGATCCTCGTTCCAGATAATGTTCCTGAGAACAGAATCGTGTGGGAAGACCCCAATGAATCTTAATTGGTAAGAAAAAATACGAAAAATAAGCTTTTTTTTTTTTCATTTTTAATTTATTTGTTCTACAAGAAATTTATGACATTGTCTTCCGTAGATTTATATGAATCCAGGACACGAAAGTATACAATAAGGATTTACGAATAATCGGCTAAATATAATGTTCATGATAATTGAAAATTTTAATTTTAATAAACAATTCTGCATTTATAAGAGTTGTTAATTATTTCCCCTCTTATGCTTCCCCGATTTCTAGGACACCGCGTCTAAAATCCCAGTGGCGCCCTTTCTAAGGAGGAAAGGGGAGACCAACTAGACCTCGTTAAGGACCATGTTCTTCCACATATCGGGTCTCTCAGGAAGTAAATTGACCATAGTAATGGCAGCCGTCATCAACATCACAAAATATATAGTTTCTGAAGATATCCTGAAATTTTATTGTTTTATTAGTCAACAATTTGTTAAATTGTAATTTTTTATAAACTTACTCTTTGCTTTTATGACATTTGCTACATTTAGGTTTTTTTAATTCATCCGCTTTTTTTAATAAAAGCAGAAGAATATGCACGGCTCCTGCGAAAATTATGCAATGCGAAAAAAGCCTGGCGATTGTTATTGAGTCAGGATATTCATCCCGTTGACCTAAATGTACGAACACTCCAGATGATCCAATCAT
>JZSA01005712.1:0-11206 GCA_000956155.1 Cotesia vestalis | reverse complement strand
AGAAAAATTTTATAAAATTAAAAAAAAAATTTAAGCTAAAATTTAGAAAAAAAAAATTCTTAAAATTTAGAAAAAAAAAATTTTTAATTAAAATTAAAATGAAAAATTTTGAAGTTAAAAAAATCAGCTGTAGTCTTTAGCCAGGTATCTTGACATGGAGGGGATGAATGTTGAGCTAAAAGGGACTAGAGACTAGAACGAGAGACTGAAAGGAATAATAAACCCCCTCAAACAGCTGATCCGCGCTTATTTAAACTTTTACCCGAATTTAATTAATCGAATGACTAGCAATAAATTTAGCCAGTGTTAAATTTCCATTGGAACTTTTATTACATTTTACAGAGTAATAAAAACCTTTTGTACAACGTTGTCATATTTATAAGCAACGTCGAAGCCCGTTTGGTGCCGGTATGCGCGCGACTGGGCGCGGTGTTGCCGTATCGACCGCGCTTTAGTACGCGAATTAGCTCTTTCAGTCCCGGGACAATTTTTTTACCTTACTTTTTAATTTTTGATTTATTGACACTTTTGAAAAAAATGATCAATTTTTTAAATTAATTTTAATTTAAAATTAACCTTGACAAATATTACTTTTGATAAATTTTCCAATAAAATTTAATTATTATCAATTGTAATAATTGTTTATAATTTTTAGAATATTTATTTTTTTCTCGCTAATTTAAAATTTAATTTAAAATTTTTACCTTGATCCATCCACCATGTGCAGTAACAAGTAGATAAAGTAAATACAGATCTATTTCATTTCCGCTAATTTTTGGATATTTTTTAAATCCGGTCCTGTAAAAAAAAAAAAAATTAAATTATTAAAATTAAAAATCTTTTTTTTTTAATTAATAAATTATGTATTAATTTAAAAAAAATTTATTTATTTGCAAAAAAAAAAATTAAAATTTTTGTGGCCAGGATAAAATCGATCTCTAGATACATTATTAAGAAATGACCTTGTATCTTGTGAACTAATAAGATTTTTAAAGATATAAGCTCACCTTGACATTACATTCGTCGAGACCTTTAATTTGAGCACCCACATCAATTTTTTATATATTTTATATATTTATATATATATGTTGTATTTGTATATATGAAAAATATATCAAAAATACATATGGGTACTTAAATGAAAGCTCTTAATCAGAGTAACATCGAGATGAGCTTATATTTTAAAAATTGTCAATATTTAAGAAAGTACAGTGCAATTTAATAAAATTCATTATTTAATAAATTTTAAAAAATTTGTTTTAAAAATCGTCATATAATTTTTTTTTTAATTACGAAAATTAAATTTTGTAAAAATCGACATAAAAAAAATTTTTATTGTTAAAAAAATTAATTTTTTAAAAATCGTCATAAAAAAAATTTTTATTATCATTAAAAAAATTAATTTTTTAAAAATCATAAAAAAAAATTTTTTTGTTAATTACAAAAATTAATTTTGTAAAAATTGTCATAAAAAATTTTTTTTTTTTAATAAAAAATTAATTTTTTAAAAATTGATTTTTTTAATTACACAAATTAATTTTTTTTAAAATTCGTTTTTATAATTACAAAAATTAATTTTGTAAAAATCGTCATAAAAAAATTTTTTTTAATAAAAACTTAATTTTTAAAAAATTTGTTTTTTTAATTACACAAATTAATTTTTTTTTTAATTACACAAATTAATTTTTTTTTTAATTACACAAATTAATTTTTTTTTTAATTACACAAATTAATTTTTTTTTTAATTACACAAATTAATTTGTTTTTTTAATTACAAAAATTAATTTTTGTAAAAAAAATTTTTTTTCAATTTTTTAAATTAAAAAAAAAAAAATTCTAAGAATAAAAAAAAAAAACAAACCCTCTGGTCTCATGAAAATGATGAAGTTCTTTAAGAAAAATGAGTCTTTCCCTCTCGTAGGTGACCGGGTCCTTATTAAGGATCTTAGCCATGTCAATATTTAAAAACTGGCTTTATTTTTCCAAAGTTTGAACTTGAATTTAGTCATTAGCTCCTCGCTCGAGTTATCAGCCCAGCAAACCAAGACCATGTGGAGAGAGTGGCTAGTGAATGTACGGTAGGCCCCCCCTCGAGGGATCAGCAGCTCAGGAGCGACCAGTGTCTGAAGCTGGACCTGAAAAAAACCCCAGAGTAAATAAATAAAATAAAGATTATCACTGACAACAATGCTGAATTATTAACTAACAAATAATAAATAAAAATAATAATAATAACACAATACACTAACGACGAAGCTAAACCGTGGATATCAAAATGGCGTCCCTGCCGCCTTCAGTGGCAACTTTTAAGAGGTAACTCCGGAGGATGCTCTCAAAGGGCGGTATTAATTTCCTGGTCCGGGTCCAGGAGTCCCCCGAGCCTCGGCCCGGATTATTCGTCTCACCTCGGGGCTCGAGCTCACCGAGCACTCAGTCTTTGGCTGTCACGTCCGTCGTAATGCACCACTACAGCTACGCCAGACACCTCGGACGGCAGATCCACCTTTTACTCACGAGTGATTATTTTTTTATTTATATTTTTATCCTCCGGATCACAGGAACAACACTCACGTTAACTCCCGCGCACTCCGGTTAGTTTATTCGGTAATAGTAATCTTTTACGGGTAATTATTGATGCACTCGACGACTATTGTAGACACTAGTGTACAGTGTTACCCCCATTTCCGTCTGTTTCTGTTAGCTGCTGATTTTAAATTTTGCTTAACACCAGGCGGCGCTCTTGTCAAGCTTTCACGCTTTTTTGAAACAACTGCTGACATCTTGCGGATTTTTTCTGTAAGTAATTTTTTCACAGTTTTTATTGTTGACAATAATTTATTTATTATAATTAGTTGACATTTTTATTTTTTTAATTTATTTTTAAAATAATACTGAAGTTAGCAATCAGCTGTTAATTTTTTTAATTTTTTTAATTAATCAATTACATTAAAAAAATCATTCTAAAAATTTTTATTCATTTTTACATGTGAAACTTTTTATGTCATTAAAGTTTGCAAAATTGTTGACAAAAATTTATTAATTATAATTAATATTTTTTTTTTAATAAAATTTTAAGTTGACATTTTTATTTTTTATTTTATTTTTAAAATAATACTCAAGTAAGTAATCAGCTGTTAATTTTAAAAATTTTTTTTAATAAATTAATTACAATAAAAAAATCTTTTTAAAAATTTTCACTTGTAATTTTTATGTCATAAAAATAAATTTATTTATTTATTTTTAATGTCAGCTGATTTTTAGTGTCATTTTTATAAAAATTAAGTTAGCCGATATTTAAAAATTTTTTTTATTGATTAAATTATTACAAAAAAATTAAATTAAAAAATTCCAAATGTAAAAAATTTGAAAAACTGTAAGTGTAATTTTTTAAAAATATTTTTTTATTGATAATTCAATTAAAAAAATAAAAATTTTACATTTTATAAATTTTTTAAAATATAAGTACAATTTTTTAAAAATATTTTTTTAGTTGAAATTTAATTAATTAAAAAAAAAATTTAATGTCAGCTGATTTAAGTGTCATTATTTTTATTTACTAAATTTAGTTTTTATTTAGCTATCAAAATTTTTTAAATAAAATTTATTAATTTTATTTAAATGTTACTTACCAGTAAATTGTAAAAAACTATTTTTTTTTTATTAAAATAATAAAAAAAAAATAAAAATTATAATATTGATTGTTAAAAAATTTTTTGGCGGGCAAAAAAAAAATTCAAATTTTTGGCGGGCTTTTTGGTTTAAAATTTCTCCACCAGAGGGCCAAACCTATAAATCAATACGTAAGTATTGCAAGCAATTATTTTAATAGTTTAATTGAACCGACTTGTAATACATTGAAAATAAAAAATTAAAATTATTTTTATAATTTTATAATCATCAATGCCTTACAAAAGAAAAAAAACCGTGCAAGGTCATGGCATGAAAAAAGGATTAAAAACCAAGCGCAAGAACAAGGATCTCGATGAGGTAACACGTGTTTATATTTTTTTGTTATTTTTAATTATTAATTATTAATTAATTATTATTAATTCAGATTGAAAGCGATCGGCAAGAAGAAAATGCTCAGAAATTGTTAAATCAAGACATTGATTTAGACCAAGCTGGATTTGGACAGTTTTATTGTGTTGAGTGCGCGTAAGTAACCTACAAATTTAATTTAAATTAACTTAGCCGACAATTAAAAATTTTTAGAATTTTTTTTTATTAAAAACATTACCTATTTAATATTCGTAGTATTATTTTTAATATTTATCAATTATAAGGTAAAGTACCCAGTACTTGAACAGACTTTTCGAATTGTTGTAATACAAAATCCGTATATTTATCATTACTAACATGCGCGTGTTATAATTATTCAATGATACAGTAATTGATTTCTGTTAGTTTTTTCAATTATAAATCAAAACAATTAGATTTTTGTTAACTTAAAAATTGACATGTCGAGAATAGCCGATAGATCCTATTTTTTTCATTAAAAAATTACTAAACCGTAAACCGAACAATCAGTAAAAAAAAACGGTACATCATTTTAAGTAAAAAAAATTGTACCACCCAATGAAATAGTCTTTTTTAAATAATACATATTTTTTGCAAAGACATAAACTATAATTTTTATATTTAATTTTAGCTTCTAACTATACCTCGAAATTTTAAAACCGGTACCCAGAACTTGAACAAGCTGGAGCCGTATAATTTTAACAGCACTCTAATCTCTAATAGGTTTATAGACTAGTGATCAGCATTGTCATTTGTATTAATTACTGCAAATTAAATAAATTTTATAGCTAAAAATTAGAGTAGTTAAAAATTATTAAACGTTTTGAATTGATTTTTTTTTATTTATAATTGAAAATTTGCTTTGTCATTCATAAAAAATGTAATTAAAAAATTAAATACAAATATTTCTGATTTTTAAATGAACATATTAAATATTCATAGTATTATTTTTAATAATAATCAAAAATATGTTAAAATTCTTTTGATATTTCACCTTTGAAACTTGTTAAATTACTGAGTACTTTACCTTATGCCTAAACGGAAAAAACAAGATGACACTGGATATCATCCCAGATTATACTCAGTGATATCTGTTGTGAAAAAAAAAATTTCAGATAGTAGCTAGTATAATCCAGATTATACTGGGTGATATCTGGATTATACTCATTATAATCTGGTTTATACTCATTATAATCTAGATTATACTCACTATAATCTGGAATATACTCATTATAATCAAGATTATACTGAGTAATATCTGGATCATACTGGGTGATATCTGGATTATACTGGGTGATATCTGGATTATACTCATTATAATCCAGATTATACTGGGTGATATCTGGATTCTACTCATTGATATTTGGATTATACTCATTGATATCTGAATTATACTAGCTACTATCTGAAATTATTTTTTTTACCCACTATAATCTGGGATGATATCCAGTATCATCTTGTTCTTTCCGTGTAAGGTTAAGATTTTTCTATCAACCAATTTTTCTCAATTAGGAGACATTTCATCGACGAGGAAGCACGTGACAAGCACCGTAAATCTAAAGTCCACAAACGTCGTCTAAAAGCCCTCGAAACAGAGCCCTACACTATCGAGGAATCCGAACGAGCTGCGGGCCACGGTAACTGGGTGTCCCCCGCAAAGCGAAAAATTGAGACCCTTACCCGAGAAAACGTGAGCGCAGAAACCGAGAGCAAGAGAATGAAAGTTGTATAATGGCTCTGGGTAGAATATCAATCTCGGTCCTTAAAAACATCCCCTGCAGACACGCATCTGCGCTCTTTATACCCGGGAACAAAGCAACGGAGAATTATTCGTTCCTTTCTCCACTTCTAGACTTCGACGAGCGTTTTGCTGATGTAGAAAAGCTCGCGTATCAATTGCAATGCCGGAAAATTTCAATAGACGTCCATGCAATCAAAGATTCCTGGGAGTTTTACAAAAGTATAGACACTCAGCGCCACCTGATCGAAGTTCAGCGCGAGGAACTAACTCAGAAGATAAAACAGATCAAAAAAGCCAATGGTTCTATTGAAGAACTCAAGACACAGGGCGCCATCTTGCGGAACGACTTGAGAACAATTAAAGAACAGCTTTGGCAGCTGGAAGAAACAGTAATTGTAAATGTTCTGAACTTACCGAACGATCTGGACGAGAAGACTCCAATGGAACCGGTGGTTCTTAGAACTCAAGGCCGAAGGCCCGCTGGAACTTCGCGGTGCCACACGGAACTGGGTTCTGAGCGCCACCTGCTCGAGTTCCTGGAACCTATGCACTACTACTTGACCAACGAAGCCGCTTTAGTGGAACTAGCAGCCACCAAGTGGGCAGCTGGGTATTTCTCGGACACTATTCGCGTCAGCGGGACTGACTTTGCCAGAGACTTTGTCGTTGAAGCTTCCGGAATGGATCACACTGACCCCCGGGCGTCGTTCCTTCTGGAACACAGCAACCACGACGATAAAGTCCTGGGGAAGCTTCATTTAGTCGGAGGTTCCAGCCTGGTCGCGTTCCTCAGCATGCACACCAAGCAGCTGATCAATCCCAAAAGCTTGCCGCTGCGCTATCAATCCGTAGGCAGACAATACATCCCGACGGTCGGTAATGCAGACTCGGGACTGTTCGGAGTCTCTCAGTCGACTACTGTGGACTGCTTTACACTCTCCAAGAGCTTGGAGGTCACCAGCGAGTTTTCCAGGCTAGTTGATGCCCTAACTCGGGTCTATGATGACTTGGGGATCCATTATCGGATTGTTCTTCGAGCGGCTCACGAGCTTAAGCCCTGGGAATCCTTGAAAGTGTCCTTTGAGCTGTGGTCTCGGCACAGGCAGCAGTATGTCGAAGTAGGTCACTTAGCCACGCATGGAAATTACTTCAGCAAGAGATTGCTCATTGCGTTTCAAACTAACACGGGCAGGGATTATCCCTCGGCTATTTCCGGCACTGTTTTGTCTGTTCCGAGGTTAATAGGATGTTTGATTGAGGACTCTGTTGATTTTGTACCTTCTGTAATTAAGCGTATTATGGTTGATGTATTATAAGCTGTTAAATAAATGTACTGATAAACAGTTTCATTGTTTTGATATTGTTAATACCCTTACGACAGGATTGAGAAGATAATTGTGTGAGCTTATCGGGTTTTGACGCAATGGCGCTGCTGGCAATTTCCAGTTCTGTGAACAGAGAGGATTTAATTTTTTTTTTTAATAATATTAACAATACTAATATGTTACTTAGTTCCTTGATTAAAACGAATTTTAAACTATTTAGAACTAATTTTTGTTAACAAAATTATCTTGTAAAGTAAAAAGTCTCTAAAATATTCATCAAAAATCCCAGGTAATATTTTGTAAATAACAAATAACTTGTTAAAATCAGTTTTAAACTAAAAAGTGATTTTTTAAATTTGAATTTTGGCGGGAGAGTGACGTATTACCTTTTCCGGTGCGCAACGCCATCTTACAGAAATTTTAAGAACTAAATTTTTCAAAATTCGTTTTTTCAAGGCTTGATCAACCATATGATTAATTTATTTGAGATTTTACCTCTTAAGGTCATTATTAAAATATTACTAAACTATTTTTTGTAGTTACTCGAACTATGCATTAGTTTAAGTAACTATTGATAAATAGTTACTTGGACTGTATTTAAATAAATATTTTTCTATCGTGTTAAACAAAAAATAATTAGGTGACTGAAAGGTTGCGACGGGCGATGGCTCAGATAGCTTGACTGGAAGATTAAATTTTCTAAAAAAGCTTTTCAGCGAAACAATGGAAAAAAATTTTTTTGAAGCCCGTAGACCTTTTTTAAGACGAGAAAAAATTGGGAAAATTTTTTTTTGTAGTTTTCTTAGGATTTCTCCAGACCCGAACATGATAAAAAATTTTCATGGTCATATCTGAAAACTAGACACTTGGAGCTACAATTTGCTTTTTTTTTTTGCTGTACGATCATTTTCCTCGGAGTTACAGCTCGTTGAAAATCACCCAAAAAAATTTCGAATTTTTTTTACATCCCTTCATTTTTGTAAATAGTGTATTATAATTACTGCGGTAGTAATTCATAATTCTACTCAGTAGCTTTGATAGAGCGCTTCGTATATTCAACTAATTACAATATCTCGTTGAGCTTATATTGCAGCGTGAAATATTACGCCAGCTACCTAGATTTCAAAGACACAAACTGTTATTTAGTTAATCATTTGATAAATATTCTCACATGAATTTAATACGAAGCATTTAATATTGTATATATTTAATTTAATTAATTCCGAGTTTTATTAATGTTTATATTGACTTTCAAGTAGTTGAGCATCCCCGAGTTTGTTTATAACGTCAACGTTTATATCTGAATATTTCTGCATAAATGATAAAAAATAAAAAATAAAAAATAAAAAAAAAATAAACTAGCTGGGTTAAAAAATTATTCGTCTAGCTCGATATTATTTCAAGGAATATATAACAATATTTAGACGCAAAAAAAAACAGTATGTACGATTCCATTTAAAGCCACACCTTTGACAATATTACGGAACTAATTTCAGATGCTAAGGCCAGTTAATTTATTTGTCTTCATCCCTAGTTTAATTATTGCCCATAATTCTTATTTTATTCTTCTTAATAATTTTTCCATGACATTCAGATAATTAGGCTTGATAACTCTGAAGAAAAAAAAAATTGTATTATTGTACAGTAATCATAAAAAATTTTTCACGCTCGCCTTAAGAGTACAGTGAAAACCGTTTATAACGACATTGAAGGGATCGATGAATTATGGTCGTTATAGCCGATGGTCGTTATGACCAATATCTATTATTAATAATCAAAAACGTTCCTAGTACATTCACAAATACATTACAACTATTTATTTAACATCGCATCCAAAATCGTGAAATCATTTTTTTCTTTTTTTTCAATGTTTTGTAGTAAGTGTATCACTAGCAATTTTCTATAGTGCATTTTGAGGGATTTTATAATTCCTTGGTCCATAGGTTGCAGGAAAAAGTCACGTTAGGCGGTAAGAATACTAGCTTAATAAATTGTAGATTTTCAACTGCGCAATGTGCAAGACAGTTGTCCACCACAAGAAGAATTTTTCTTTTTTGAGCTTTCAATTGAGTATCCCAATCTCGAAGCTATTTTTCGAAAATTTCCTGGTTTATAACTTTTACAAAAAACAGGCCACTTTTTTGACAACCATTCCTCTGTGGTCCCAGTTGGTACATTAGCCGCTTCGCCACTAATTTTTCCACTAACTATGCTATGATGAAGTCGGAAACGTTGTATCCAAGAAGAAGTACATTCAAAATTCTCTTTTCCTGATTGACGAGCAAAATCATTCCCTTTTTCTTGTAAAATAGGTCCATTGATTGGTATATTATTCAAACTCTGGTGCTTAAACCAGAATTACTGAAAAACAAATACAGACACAATTACAAGTGCAAAAGCATGTCTTAGGCGTTATAAACGATGTTTTTCTTCGAAGAGATGGTTCAACCATGGTCGTTATGAACGATTTGTCGTTATCGGCGATGTCGTTATAAACGGTTCTTAGCTTAAAGGTTTTGTATTGTATTAAGACGGGACCTTGAAATTTCGTCGTTTTACCCAGTTCGTCGTTGTAAGCGATGTCGCTATAAACGGTTTTGATTGTATGAATATATAAAAAATATATAAAAAATGCATGTGGGTACTCAAATGAAAGCTCTTGATGAGTGTAACATCAGGATGAGCTTATATCTTTAAAAACATCAACAGTTAAGAAAGTACTGTGCAATTTAACAAAAATAATTATTTAATAAACTGAAATTTTGTTTATTTATAGTTGACAAGTCACGGAAGTCACATAGTGACTGAAAGGTTGCTAAAAATGAAAACTTTCAGTGTCTCTCCTTGCTACAGCTTGAGAATAAAATAACTTACTAAATAGCTGTAAATTTTATCTGAAAGCTCATTAAATAATCTTTTATTTACATAGCTATTTATTTTGCTCGATCAATAAGTTTGAAAATTCCAGCAATTAAAAAGTATCTAAATTTAATAAAATAACGAGTTTTAGAGGTTCGTTAAGCAATTACTATGAAATTCAATAACTTATTTAATCGCTTTAAACTCTATCTAAAAGCTTAATGAATAAGCTCTTATTAATTCATTTATTTTAAATAGAAACAATCAAATTTTTTCCTTTTTGATGAAATTTTTTCGCAGAAAATAAAAAAATTTATTTAATATTTTTCCCATTTATAATTTTATAAATAATAAATCAATTTCTTTAATTATTAATTAAAAAAAAAAATTAGGTAAATATTATTTTGAATTATTTATTGTTTCAATAATAAAATACCCAATTTTTTTAATTGTTAATATAAAATGATGGCAATTATTCAGCTTTGATTATAAATTCATGCACTAATTGGTTATGTTCTATTGCGTATTTTTTGTGAGAATAATTGATATATTTTAACAATGTATTTTGTTGGCATTCACATTCAATAATTTCCCAACGTATCTAATTAAGGTACGCTTGATACAATTGTTTCTGTAATTTGTTATTTATTAATTATCTATTGTTTTCATTGTGGGAAATATGATTTATTAAGTTAATATTAAATTGTTATGAAGTTTTTGAAAAAAATAATTATAATTCCTAAAATAATGATTTTAGGAGAAAATTATAAGAATCCAAAATTGTAGCTTAGGAAATTTCCTAAAGAAAATGTTTTTATACTATAGGCTTATTTTCAATATTTTAGGAGATATAGGAACTTTAGGAGTAACTAGGAAAAGGAAAATTAAAAATTATTGTTTAGGAACTTCAAAAGTGGCTGTAACTCCTAAAATATTGGTTTTAAGGAAAAATCATAAGAAATCAAAATTGTAGCTTAGGAGATTTCCTATCAAAAACGTTTTTATACTATAAGTCTATTTTTAATATTTTAGGAGATATAGGGAGTTAAGGAAATTTGGCGGGAAAAATACTAGGATTTGGGAAAAGTACCGATAACTCCTAAAATATTGGTTTTAGGAAAAAATTTAAAGAATCCGAAATTGTAGCTTAGGAAATTTCCTATAATAAACGTTACTATTATATAGGCCTATTTTCAGTATTTTAGGAGATACAGGAACTTTAGGAGTGACTAGAAAGTGGAAAATTAAAAATTATTATTGAGGG
>JZSA01005710.1:0-13694 GCA_000956155.1 Cotesia vestalis | reverse complement strand
ACCGGTAGATTTTGAGAAATCTCAAAATAATAAAAAAAACAAATTTTTTTTATACCGTTTTTTTGAGATAACTTTTGAACGGCTTGACCGATTTGATCGCGGTTGGTGCCATTCGAAAGAGTTTGACTAAAGTAAGATTTTGAATCTAATTTGGACCGATTCGGACCGGTAGATTTTGAGAAATCTCAAAATAATAAAAAAAACAAATTTTTTTTATACGATTTTTTTGAGATAACTTTTGAACGGCTCGACTGATTTATTCGCAGTTGGTGTCATTCGAAAGAGCTTGACTAAATTAAGATTTTGAATCTAATTTGGACCGATTCGAACCGGTAGATTTTGAGAAATCTCAAAATAATAAAAAAAACAAATTTTTTTTATACCGTTTTTTTGAGATAACTTTTGAACGGCTTGACCGATCGATTTCCAAAACTAGTCAGGTTTTAAGATTAAAAGGCTACTTCGATCGCCGCTGGTTTGGTTAAAATCGGTTGATTCGTTCGTGAGTTATCGTTGACGAAAGAAAACCAAAAAAAGTGTTTTTTTGGTATTGCTCCGAAATTCTTCGTATGATTAAATTAAACTTAAAGATTCTTTATAAGGCTTAAAAAACTACGTCGAATGCCGCCAACTGCGTAAAAATCGGTTCATTAATTCAAAAGTTGTTGCGGTTTGAAAATTTGAAAAATAGTGTCTTATCAAATTTCAATTAGACTTTTGAGCTCGAAGAGCTCAAAATCATTATATATACAATTTGAAGCGTAAGTATAGAATTGGCGGGAAATTGCAGGAATGGCCTTTAGGGTCCACCGTTGTTCTAATTTTTTATATACAGATAATATCTTCCCTATCAAAAAAATTCATATAGGAAACCAGCTTGAATTTCCACAAGTAATTGCGATTAATTAATAATTAATATAAATAAATTCTAAAAAAAGAATCTTGGAATTTTACTTACTTAAAAACCTGCTCGCTTCTGATGGACTCGAACCCGGTACCTCATGGTTGACATTCTTCTACGCCACTCACTGGCCCAAGTCACGTTCTTCCAAGGTCTATGTTTATTCCGCTTACATAAATTCACTATAGGAATTTCTATGCGGATTTTTTCGATCGGTAAATCAATAAACCTCACAATTCCAGCAATTCAAAATTATTAAAATCCAATTTATAATAAATTCCTACAAGCTTCTTCTGAAAGCTTATTAACCAGGCTTTTATTGATCTATAAATAAAAAATGAAGATTTAATGAAATTCTTCTCACAGAATAACCAAAATCATTTTGAATTAAAATCTAAAAATCTAAAATAATTAAAACCAACCTTGAAAGTTCATTGTGCGTGGAATAATTTACCTCTCGACAAATATAACCCATTTTATCTATATATACATACAATATACCCGTAAAATGTCTTAGGTAAGCCTAAAAATAATAATAAAAGTTTACACAGATGAGGATTAAAAATTAAATAAAGATATTAATCCTAAAATAAATATATGTTTTTATTTATTTATTTACTTACTCGTTATATACTCACTTGAAATATATTTATAAATTAATTAACAGAGCGGGAGTAGCAGTCACAGCGGTATAGTTCTTGGAACGAGAAGAGCGCCGTCACAGCAATCATTTCATTCATCAAAAAACAATCAATCCCACCATTCATCAGGTATCGGATCAACGGGGGCAGGCGGGGGCGCTCCCGCCGGTTCAGGAGGTAGTATAAATGTGGGAGGGCAGCTCGCTCAACTTCCAACATTACCAAACTTAACGGTGACTCAAACACCACCCGTTGCTTCAACTTCTATGATGCGTAGCACTTATCAACTCCCCGAATTTACTCCAGCTAAATGTATCCGTAAGTAAATGTAATAACAATTATCTTTCAATGGTTAATTGATACATTTTCAATTACAGATATTAGATCATCCTCGAAAAATTTAGCTACCACCAGAAACCAACAGAGTATTACAAAAATGCTGTTATTAATTAGTACTGTATTTGTTTTACTCAATTTACCGAGGTAATTTACTCTTTCTTTGTACTTTTAATTAAACTATTTGTCCCCGAGGTCGCTGGAGTTTCGGCTGACTGTGTAATTTCAAGGGTAGATAATCCTATTTGTGACCCTCGTAATTAATCTAGAAAATTAAGATTTAATTTTATTAACGTCGCTTAATATTTTATTTTTCCGATTGATATAAAGCGATTTTTTTTATTAAAATTATCTTTTATGTTCTATCGAAAATTATCGAATTTAAATATTGCATTAATATTAAAAATTTATTAATCAACACATTACGCTTCAGTCATCCAATTATTCCGTTTAATTAAAAGCGATTGATAATTTAATTTTTTATTTAATTTTCCACTCATCTCTCTAAATTTTAATGTCGCTTCATTGGAACTAGGGTAAGTGCGGGTTATACTGCGGTCTTACTACAAAAGTATTTTCTTTACATAAAATGCTTCAAATTTAAAAGTAAGATAATCCTTTTTTAATATCAGTTATGCATTAAAAATTCAATTAATATTATTTATTTAAGGACGCAGTAATTGCTGCCAAAAAAATGAACATGCTTGTATTACTGCGAATGTTTTAAATAATCCGCAGTAATAGAAGCACCTCTATTTCTATGCATTTCTACCAATTACTAAGGGTGTAAAAATCCATATATTCTAAATTAAAAAGAAAATATTGCCTGTCAATTGACAGTTCAAGTTGCCTTCAAATTGCTCTTAGTTAAAAATAAATAATCTTAAAAATAAATTATAAACAGAAATTGATAAAAAATAAAACAAATAAATCAAAGTTGATAAAAAATACAACCGGTCATTATAATAAAGAATTTGTTGTGTTAAATTAACCAGAAAAACTTTAAAACCAAGAAATTTTCATTAAATTAAGTCAATGTAATTTTATTCGAAATTTTTTCTGATTGATTTAAAAAAATTCAAAATGATTTTTTAAAATCAAGATTTGTGTTTCTTCGATAAAGCTCATTTTTTTAATTACTATAAAAACTCTGGTTGTTATGTTATACATCACTATTCCGGTGATTATTATTAATTGATATGAATTGAAATTACTTGAGGAATACGTTCTAATCCAGTCATTTTATTAAACAAATAATTATCTTTCAAACGTATTTTATTAATTTCTTATTTAATCCCGAAGTTGTTTATCATTGAATTTGATCGTTAGTAATAGGCACGCAGTAATTGGGTCATTCGCAGTAATTGCCACGCAGTATAATAGAGACAAGCTCCTTTTATGCCCTTAGTAATACATGTATATGAACTTTTTTTTTTAAATGCTTATTATTTAAAGAAAATATTAGTTTATCGCACTCTTGATTTTTTTTTGAGTCAATAATGAGTCAAACTTTGGTTTAAAAAAAAAAATTATTGTTAGGTTTGAAAAATTTAATAAAAATGATTTTGAAGTAAGACTTACCGAAAAAACTGCAGTAATACCCACACTTACCCTATACACGTTCCAGAAATAAAATTTTTTTAATTCTAACTAAGTATAACCCCTTCAAAAGCCAAAAAACAAGTTGCTGGCTCTCGGTCGACAAGATGGCGGTGGATTTTTAAAATGGCCGGCGCGCGAATTTTAAAAATGTCTAAGCGCGCGAAATTTTTTTAATTTGAATTTTTAATCCTGTTTTATCGGTGAAATAAAAATCTTCTTTTTTCATCATTCTAATTAGATAGTTCTTTAATGGTAATTTTTTTCTAAAATAAAAAATAAAAATAGAATTAGATAGTTAATTAAGAAAAAGTTGTTAGAAAAAAAAAATAAATTTTAATTAATGTTTACCTCATCAATTTCAGTTACGCGATCCGACTATGTGTTTTTTTTTTCACCCTCGCCGGCCGAGACCAGCCAGTACTACTGTGGTGTCTGCAGCAATTTTTTATGCTTCTGTACTACACTAATTTTAGTATTAATTTTTTACTATACGCCATGTGTGGTATCACCTTTCGGCGTTGTCTCAACCAATTACTACGAAAGTACCTGAAAAATATGACAAGGTAAATATATATTCTCCTCTCTCCATTAAATATATAAACTGACATCCAATACCTGTCATCAAAAAAAAAAAAAAAAAAAAAATTATTTTTTTCAAATATCGATAATATTATGTCCAACCAACGAGCTGTAAAATTAATATGTCGGATTATATTTACGTCCGTAGAATTGTCTTTTTTTTTTTATACATCAGATTTGTCATTTTATTCCAAAGATTTTAACCAATATATGATTTTCTCTGAGCAGTAATATATAAAAATACAACGTAGAACTCAAAAGGACGTTGAAAATTTTAAGCTTAGAATTTGCTTGCAATTTTATTTTATTTTAAATCTTATTTATCTATAATATTAATAATAATTTTGATTTTTCAAGATATTTAAAAAAAAATTGGAATTTTTTTTCTTTTCAAATTTCTTAAAAAATTAATCTTTTTAATTGAAAAAATAAAGATTTTTGATAAAAATTTTTTTTTTCATTAAAAAAATGAATAAAAATCGAAAAATTATTCATAATGGTGATAAAATAGTTCAACGAAGGCCAAAAGAACATTGATAATTTTAAGCTTAGAATTTGCAAGCAAATTTATTGGAACAAAGTTCTCGGAACGACAGTTCTAGGAGCAAAAGTTCTTGGAACTACAATTCTAGGAACAAAGTTCTTGGAACGACAGTTCTAGGAACAAAGTTCTTGGAACGACAGTTCTAGGAACAAAGTTCTTGGAACGACAGTTCTAGGAACAAAGTTCTTGGAACGACAGTTCTCGGAACAAAGTTCTTGGAACGAAAATTCTAGGAACAAAGTTCTTGGAACGACAGTTCTAGGAACAAAGTTCTTGGAACGACAGTTCTAGGAACAAAGTTCTTGGAACGACAGTTCTAGGAACAAAGTTCTTGGAACGACAGTTCTAGGAACAAAGTTCTTGGAACGACAGTTCTAGGAACAAAGTTCTTGGAACGACAGTTCTAGGAACAACGTTCTTGGAACAACAGTTCTTTGCAAAAAATTTTTGCATGCCAAAATGGCGCAGGTCTCTAATTTTCCGCCCTTTTGGAAAATTTTATAATCTGATTTAAAAAAAATTAGTAAATTCAGTCAGTTTAATTAGTTATTTAATATCCGCTGCGTTCAATAACCATTTCTATCGGAGATAATGAATTATTCATTTTATCTCGAATAATTTTCCTGGTGGTAAATCGATCCGTTGAAAATCGCGGATTATACTGTAAATTTTAATCCGATTTCATATTATATAAGCTTTTATTCACGTAAGGTTCAATCGCATCAACATTGTTGGCTAATCCTTTCTTCACTAACTCCATTAGCCCTGTGCATTCTCTGAGGATGTCCAGAAGGATTTTGTCCGAGCATAAATGCAGAATCTGAAATTTTACTATTTTATTTAATAAAAATATGAAAGAGATTTTTCATTTAATTTTAAATTCTTAACAAAAAAAATTATTTTTTATAAAAGAAAAAAAATATATGTTTCTTACACATAGATAAATAAAATAAAATAAATAATATATTTTCAAGAAAATCCGCACATCCATCATAAAATAAAATATTAAAACATAATGTAAATAAATCTGAATTATTCTCAAGAAATAAATCTCTATAAAATAAATGTAGATAACGAATTAAAGCCTTCAAAGAGCTTTTGACAGAAATTCGATTAGTTGACGCATGTTAAAGTTACTCTGAGGAGAAACTTTTGCATTCATTTTCCAAATGAATTTATTTGCAGATCTTCAAACTGTATCTCGATATTGATTCATAGAATAAGTCCACTAAATAAAAAAAAAAATAAATTTTAATTAATGTTTACCTCATCAATTTCAGTTACGCGATCCGACTATGTGTTTTTTTTTTCACCCTCGCCGGCCGAGACCAGCCAGTATTACTGTGGTGTCTGCAGCAATTTTTTATGCTTCTGTACTACACTAATTTTAGTATTAATTTTTTACTATACGCCATGTGTGGTATCACCTTTCGGCGTTGTCTCAACCAATTACTACGAAAGTACCTGAAAAATATGACAAGGTAAATATATATTCTCCTCTCTCCATTAAATATATAAACTGACATCCAATACCTGTCATCAATAATAATAAATCTTGGATTTCAGATACTTTGGCCGCCGAAGGAGAAATTCTAATAGCTCTTAAATAAAATCTAGTCAACTGTGTGTTTACAAAGTTCATTTCCATTCCTTCTATTGTTATAAATGTTTGTCAATGTTAATAATGTGAAATAAAAATTTTAATGAAATTATTTATACTTTTTTACGAAAAAAAAAAAAAAAAAAAAATTATTTTTTTCAAATATCGATAATATTATGTCCAACCAACGAGCTGTAAAATTAATATGTCGGATTATATTTACGTCCGTAGAATTGTCTTTTTTTTTTTATACATCAGATTTGTCATTTTATTCCAAAGATTTTAACCAATATATGATTTTCTCTGAGCAGTAATATATAAAAATACAACGTAGAACTCAAAAGGACGTTGAAAATTTTAAGCTTAGAATTTGCTTGCAATTTTATTTTATTTTAAATCTTATTTATCTATAATATTAATAATAATTTTGATTTTTCAAGATATTTAAAAAAAAATTGGAATTTTTTTTCTTTTCAAATTTCTTAAAAAATTAATCTTTTTAATTGAAAAAATAAAGATTTTTGATAAAAATTTTTTTTTTCATTAAAAAAATGAATAAAAATCGAAAAATTATTCATAATGGTGATAAAATAGTTCAACGAAGGCCAAAAGAACATTGATAATTTTAAGCTTAGAATTTGCAAGCAAATTTATTGGAACAAAGTTCTCGGAACGACAGTTCTAGGAGCAAAAGTTCTTGGAACTACAATTCTAGGAACAAAGTTCTTGGAACTACAGTTCTAGGAACGACAGTTCTAGGAACAAAGTTCTTGGAACGACAGTTCTAGGAACAAAGTTCTTGGAACGACAGTTCTAGGAACAAAGTTCTTGGAACGACAGTTCTAGGAACAAAGTTCTTGGAACGACAGTTCTAGGAACAAAGTTCTTGGAACGACAGTTCTAGGAACAAAGTTCTTGGAACGACAGTTCTAGGAACAAAGTTCTTGGAACGACAGTTCTAGGAACAAAGTTCTTGGAACGACAGTTCTAGGAACAAAGTTCTTGGAACGACAGTTCTAGGAACAAAGTTCTTGGAACGACAGTTCTAGGAACAAAGTTCTTGGAACGACAGTTCTAGGAACAAAGTTCTTGGAACGACAGTTCTAGGAACAAAGTTCTTGGAACGACAGTTCTAGGAACAAAGTTCTTGGAACGACAGTTCTAGGAACAAAGTTCTTGGAACGACAGTTCTAGGAACAAAGTTCTTGGAACGACAGTTCTAGGAACAAAGTTCTTGGAACGACAGTTCTAGGAACAAAGTTCTTGGAACGACAGTTCTAGGAACAAAGTTCTTGGAACGACAGTTCTAGGAACAAAGTTCTTGGAACGACAGTTCTAGGAACAAAGTTCTTGGAACGACAGTTCTAGGAACAAAGTTCTTGGAACGACAGTTCTAGGAACAAAGTTCTTGGAACGACAGTTCTAGGAACAAAGTTCTTGGAACGACAGTTCTAGGAACAAAGTTCTTGGAACGACAGTTCTAGGAACAAAGTTCTTGGAACGACAGTTCTAGGAACAAAGTTCTTGGAACGACAGTTCTAGGAACAAAGTTCTTGGAACGACAGTTCTAGGAACAAAGTTCTTGGAACGACAGTTCTAGGAACAAAGTTCTTGGAACGACAGTTCTAGGAACAAAGTTCTTGGAACGACAGTTCTAGGAACAAAGTTCTTGGAACGACAGTTCTAGGAACAAAGTTCTTGGAACGACAGTTCTAGGAACAAAGTTCTTGGAACGACAGTTCTAGGAACAAAGTTCTTGGAACGACAGTTCTAGGAACAAAGTTCTTGGAACGACAGTTCTAGGAACAAAGTTCTTGGAACGACAGTTCTAGGAACAAAGTTCTTGGAACGACAGTTCTAGGAACAAAGTTCTTGGAACGACAGTTCTAGGAACAAAGTTCTTGGAACGACAGTTCTAGGAACAAAGTTCTTGGAACGACAGTTCTAGGAACAAAGTTCTTGGAACGACAGTTCTAGGAACAAAGTTCTTGGAACGACAGTTCTAGGAACAAAGTTCTTGGAACGACAGTTCTAGGAACAAAGTTCTTGGAACGACAGTTCTAGGAACAAAGTTCTTGGAACGACAGTTCTAGGAACAAAGTTCTTGGAACGACAGTTCTAGGAACAAAGTTCTTGGAACGACAGTTCTAGGAACAAAGTTCTTGGAACGACAGTTCTAGGAACAAAGTTCTTGGAACGACAGTTCTAGGAACAAAGTTCTTAAAACCGTCCTTCGATTTCCTATACGATCATTATTTCCAGAGTTATTGATTGTCAAAGTGAAAAAGTACTTTTTTGCTTTGACTGACGATAACTCCGCGGCAAATCATCGTACAGGCTTTTTGATTACGTCAAATTCAAGGGGATTAAATTTTCTAAAAAAGCTTTTCAGCGAAACAATGGAAAAAAATTTTTTGAAGCCCGTAGACCTTTTTTAAGACGAGAAAAAATTTGTAAAATTTTTTTTTTGTAGTTTTCTTAGGATTTCTCCAGACCCGAACATGATAAAAAATTTTCATGGTCATATCTGAAAACTAGACACTTGGAGCTATAATTTGCTTTTTTTTTTTGCTGTACGATAATTTTTCTCGGAGTTACAGCTCGTTGAAAATCACCCAAAAAAATTTCGAATTTTTTTTAGTGCATACACTTAAATAATAAAAAATCTTGAAATTACTTACATTAGAATTCTGTCGGGCTTTTTTAATGATTCGCCTCAAATATCGTTGAACCGCGGTGAATTTTTTATACTCTACTGGCAGCTGTCTGATTATACCTTCATTACCGAACACGGGTTCCATATTTATCCACATCCTGAAATCAATAACGCTCCGACGAATAAATATAACGAACTCCAGGATAAAATTAATAGCTTCCCACTCGCTCGCAGAAGCTTCGAATATTTCGCAATTCATCTGCTGAATTTGTCTAATGTCTCTTTCCAATTTCGCGAACAATTCATTTGAGACACAGACAACAAAAGTTTCGGGATTTAAATCACTCGGAACTATTTCGATCCTAAGATCAAGCCATGATTGAGATAATTCCTCAAGAGCCACTTCAGTAGAGTACTCTTTCCGTGCCTTGTCAGCTACTTCACCAATAATTTCCATATGATTCATGATACCAAGGTCTAGAAGCTGCTTGAGTGACAAGTAAGATGGTTCAGATATTGATATTCCCGTCCGCTTGATTATTTCTTCTCTGTGCCGCTCTTTTAGACCAGGAAAGGTTATTATGTCGACAATGAGGACGTAGGGTTTGAATGATTCTATTTTGGTGGATATGTAGGATGTTATTTTCAATATATCTGGAAAATAATCAAGATATTTTAGATAAAAAATAATATTTCATCGAGTCAAAATTTATAATGTTGAAAAAAAGTGACTAATTTTATTGAAAAATTAATTTTAAAAAAGCCACACCCGATATAGAAAGATAGATTTATCAATTTGAGCTCACAGTAATAGTTTAAATATTTGATGCTACCTTTAGAGTAGTAAAATTTATAAATTTAAGGGAAATTATAGATTTAATAATGAAAATTGTAACTTATTTAATGAGCTATAACTTGCACTAGGAATTTTTATACAATTATTTATGCAGCAGTTATGTCGAGGATAATCACATAAAAATAATTATTTTTCATATTTTTGCTGATTTTATAAGCTGGAGAAAAAATATTAAAAATTATTTAAAAAGAAATGATAATAAGGTAAATTGAAGCTAATTACATGAACTTTAAAATTAAATTGCCAGAATTTAGTTATCAATTATGCTTTTGAATTTATTTGTAAAAATCTCGTTAAATTTATATTTTAATGAAAATGAAAAAATTTTTCTCGCACCCACAACTTTGTAACTAATGGACCGATTTGCCCCTTTTTCAAACTTGACCGAGATTTTCGTTCATAGAATAAATTTATTGAGTTTGATCGAGATCCGTCAAGAATTGCGGCCGTAATCGTGCTTACAAGCCCGGTTCTATCACAAATATAAACTTTTCAGCTATTTTTCGGTATAACTCAACAAAATAAAACATATTATAGCAAAATTTTATGTTAATTCCTACAAGAGTACCTCTGCAACAGATTTATAAAGAAATCTACATAAAAAGTCGCACATTATCGTTTTTTTGTCGAGATATAATTATTTGAACATTTTTTAGGAAGTTCTAGATCGGTCTTTATGAAATTTAGTGGACTTATTCTATGAATCAATATCGAGATACAGTTTGAAGATCTGCAAATAAATTCATTTGGAAAATGAATGCAAAAGTTTCTCCTCAGAGTAACTTTAACATGCGTCAACTAATCGAATTTCTGTCAAAAGCTCTTTGAAGGCTTTAATTCGTTATCTACATTTATTTTATAGAGATTTATTTCTTGAGAATAATTCAGATTTATTTACATTATGTTTTAATATTTTATTTTATGATGGATGTGCGGATTTTCTTGAAAATATATTATTTATTTTATTTTATTTATCTATGTGTAAGAAACATATATTTTTTTTCTTTTATAAAAAATAATTTTTTTTGTTAAGAATTTAAAATTAAATGAAAAATCTCTTTCATATTTTTATTAAATAAAATAGTAAAATTTCAGATTCTGCATTTATGCTCGGACAAAATCCTTCTGGACATCCTCAGAGAATGCACAGGGCTAATGGAGTTAGTGAAGAAAGGATTAGCCAACAATGTTGATGCGATTGAACCTTACGTGAATAAAAGCTTATATAATATGAAATCGGATTAAAATTTACAGTATAATCCGCGATTTTCAACGGATCGATTTACCACCAGGAAAATTATTCGAGATAAAATGAATAATTCATTATCTCCGATAGAAATGGTTATTGAACGCAGCGGATATTAAATAACTAATTAAACTGACTGAATTTACTAATTTTTTTTAAATCAGATTATAAAATTTTCCAAAAGGGCGGAAAATTAGAGACCTGCGCCATTTTGGCATGCAAAAATTTTTTGCAAAGAACTGTTGTGGAACAAATGTTCTAAGAACGACAGTTCCAGGAACAAATGTTCTAAGAACGACAGTTCTAGGAACAAAGTTCTTGGAACGACAGTTCTAGGAACAAATGTTCTAGGAACGCAGAGAATAAGATAACTTACTAAATAGCTGTAAATTTTATCTAAAATCTAATTAAATAACCTTTTACCTCCATAGCTATTTATTTCGCTAGATCAATAAGTTTAGAATGACGGCAATTAAAAACCATTGAAATTTGATAAAATAGTGAGTTTTAGAGGTTCTTTAAGCAATTACTACCAAATTCGATACCTTATTAAATTCCTGTAAGCTCCATCAGGAAGCTTATTAAATACCTTCCTAATAATTTATCTTTATAATGTATTTAATAGAAAAATATATCCTTACCGAAGATATGACTCGACGTCCAAGCTCAGAAAATCAGTGTATATTTGATAACTATTGACGTAAGCTATCAAGTTACTAATAAGCGGACGATAGAACCTTTCAATGCTTGTCTTTGCATCAATGATTACATCATCCAGCAGCCCGATGGGTGAGAGATACATGTCTCGGGGAAACTTTAACTCCGGAAACAGGTAAGTTTGTGGGTGTCTTATAGCATGCAACTCAAGCACGATCTCGTCAATCCACTTCAACAAAGACGGTATAAGCTCGTTCATTTTCTCTGCGTATAAAAATCTTTTTGAATTGGCTGTTAGAGTCAGGACAAAAATTGCATCTAATGAGGGACGTAAGCTTTGAACATTCTTCAAAGGATCCAGCAGTGGAATTACCAGCAACGACCGATATTTCTCTATTGAAGATTTTATCAACGTATTCAATGCAGTCTGCAGAAAACTGAGTAAATTAAAAAAAAAGGTGGGTGGATCTTAACATGCCTTAAGCGCTTGTTAGAAGTTAGTTTTTTAAAGTAGCTTAAGTTGAGTAAAGTTTTTGCCATTGTTTTTTTCAATTTGTTGATTATTTAATTTCAGTAGAAAAAAATGTCTAAGAACGACAGTTCTAGGAACAAAGTTCATGGAACAAATGTTCTAGGAACGACAGTTCTAAGAACGACAGTTCTAAAAACGACAGTTTTAGGAACAAATGTTCTGGGAACGACAGTTCTAAGAACGACAGTTCTAAAAACGACAGTTTTAGGAACAAATGTTCTGGGAACGACAGTTCTAAGAACGACAGTTCTAAAAACGACAGTTTTAGGAACAAATGTTCTGGGAACGACAGTTCTAACAACGACAGTTCTAGGAACAAAGTTCTTGGAACAAAAGTTCCAGGAACTAATGTTCTAGGAACAAAAGTTCCAGGAACTAATGTTCTAGGAACTCACCTTAATAAAAAAGTTGAGTGTTTTATTGATCAAACAATTAAACAATTAATTTAAAACAACAAACCATCAACATCCTGTCAAATCAACGAAACTTTTCAAGTATATAAAATTTATAAACATTCTTCAATCTCCTAAATGGTAAGAATAATTTTTTTTATTTATTAATTAATTTAAAAAATTAAGAAATTAATTATTTACTAGCAAACTGCAGTCACTAAGTGACTGCAGAGATTTATGGATTAAAAATTAGAAAACAGTGAAATTAATTTAGAAGATATTTAGCAATTTTATGACATTAAATTTAGCTGTCACAATTTTGTTTTAATTTTTTTTATCAAATAAATTGTAGCAAAAAAAAATTATTACAAAAATAGATTTGTAGAAATTTTAATAAATTAAAAATCATTTTTTTGTTAAATAAAATTAAAAAATTTTCTAATGACTTCTAAGTTTAATGTCATGACAATTTTAAGAATTTTTTTAACAAATAAATTATGAGAAAATAAAAAGTTGTCAGACATTGAAAATTTTTTGGGAATTTTATAACAATTAAATTATTTAAAAAAAATTTAATTTAAAAGTTTCACGTGTGAAAATTAATAAAAATTACAAGTGAAATTTTTTAGAAGCATTTTTTTATTGTAATTAATTTGTTAAAAAAATTTTAAAATTGACTTCAGTATTATAAAAAATAGTTTAAAAAACTAAAAAACACGCTTTTTATAGAAAACCAAACTAAAAAAATAGAAAATAAGTTTTAATGAATTTAAATTAATAATAGTGTGAATAAAAAAAATTTATTTTATTTTAAAAAAAGCGTGGGGTGCTTTTTAAGATATTATCAAAATGATAATCACTCTACTCATATCTGTCAATAAAATATTTATAACTATTGACACCATGCACCTTCCGCTTTTTTTAAAATAAAATAAATTTTTTTTTATTCACACTAATATTAATTTATATTTATTGAAATTTTTAACATGATTCTTAATTTAAATTCATTAAAACTTATTTTCTATTTTTTTAGTCCGGTTTTCTATAAAAAGCATGTTTTTTAGTTTTTTAAAACTATTATTTATTTTTTACTTTTTAGTTTTGTTTATTTATAAAAGCGTGATTTTTTAGTTTTTTTAACCTATTATCTGC